>OU427005.1:5998398-6236702 GCA_911387935.1 Dolichovespula saxonica | reverse complement strand
AACCCAGACGCAACCCAGACGCAACCCAGACGCAACCCAGACGCAACCCAGACGCAACCCAGACGCAACCCAGACGCAACCCAGACGCAACCCAGACGCAACCCAGACGCAACCCAGACGCAACCCAGACGCAACCCAGACGCAACCCAGACGCAACCCAGACGCAACCCAGACGCAACCCAGACGCAACCCAGACGCAACCCAGACGCAACCCAGACGCAACCCAGACGCAACCCAGACGCAACCCAGACGCAACCCAGACGCAACCCAGACGCAACCCAGACGCAACCCAGACGCAACCCAGACGCAACCCAGACGCAACCCAGACGCAACCCAGACGCAACCCAGACGCAACCCAGACGCAACCCAGACGCAACCCAGACGCAACCCAGACGCAACCCAGACGCAACCCAGACGCAACCCAGACGCAACCCAGACGCAACCCAGACGCAACCCAGACGCAACCCAGACGCAACCCAGACGCAACCCAGACGCAACCCAGACGCAACCCAGACGCAACCCAGACGCAACCCAGACGCAACCCAGACGCAACCCAGACGCAACCCAGACGCAACCCAGACGCAACCCAGACGCAACCCGACGCAACCCAGACGCAACCCAGACGCAACCCAGACGCAACCCAGACGCAACCCAGACGCAACCCAGACGCAACCCAGACGCAACCCAGACGCAACCCAGACGCAACCCAGACGCAACCCAGACGCAACCCAGACGCAACCCAGACGCAACCCAGACGCAACCCAGACGCAACCCAGACGCAACCCAGACGCAACCCAGACGCAACCCAGACGCAACCCAGACGCAACCCAGACGCAACCCAGACGCAACCCAGACGCAACCCAGACGCAACCCAGACGCAACCCAGACGCAACCCAGACGCAACCCGACGCAACCCAGACGCAACCCAGACGCAACCCAGACGCAACCCAGACGCAACCCAGACGCAACCCAGACGCAACCCAGACGCAACCCAGACGCAACCCAGACGCAACCCAGACGCAACCCAGACGCAACCCAGACGCAACCCAGACGCAACCCAGACGCAACCCAGACGCAACCCAGACGCAACCCAGACGCAACCCAGACGCAACCCAGACGCAACCCAGACGCAACCCAGACGCAACCCAGACGCAACCCAGACGCAACCCAGACGCAACCCAGACGCAACCCAGACGCAACCCAGACGCAACCCAGACGCAACCCAGACGCAACCCAGACGCAACCCAGACGCAACCCAGACGCAACCCAGACGCAACCCAGACGCAACCCAGACGCAACCCAGACGCAACCCAGACGCAACCCAGACGCAACCCAGACGCAACCCAGACGCAACCCAGACGCAACCCAGACGCAACCCAGACGCAACCCAGACGCAACCCAGACGCAACCCAGACGCAACCCAGACGCAACCCAGACGCAACCCAGACGCAACCCAGACGCAACCCAGACGCAACCCAGACGCAACCCAGACGCAACCCAGACGCAACCCAGACGCAACCCAGACGCAACCCAGACGCAACCCAGACGCAACCCAGACGCAACCCAGACGCAACCCAGACGCAACCCAGACGCAACCCAGACGCAACCCAGACGCAACCCAGACGCAACCCAGACGCAACCCAGACGCAACCCAGACGCAACCCAGACGCAACCCAGACGCAACCAGACGCAACCCAGACGCAACCCAGACGCAACCCAGACGCAACCCAGACGCAACCCAGACGCAACCAGACGCAACCCAGACGCAACCCAGACGCAACCCAGACGCAACCCAGACGCAACCCAGACGCAACCCAGACGCAACCCAGACGCAACCCAGACGCAACCCAGACGCAACCCAGACGCAACCCAGACGCAACCCAGACGCAACCCAGACGCAACCCAGACGCAACCCAGACGCAACCCAGACGCAACCCAGACGCAACCCAGACGCAACCCAGACGCAACCCAGACGCAACCCAGACGCAACCCAGACGCAACCCAGACGCAACCCAGACGCAACCCAGACGCAACCCAGACGCAACCCAGACGCAACCCAGACGCAACCCAGACGCAACCCAGACGCAACCCAGACGCAACCCAGACGCAACCCAGACGCAACCCAGACGCAACCCAGACGCAACCCAGACGCAACCCAGACGCAACCCAGACGCAACCCAGACGCAACCCAGACGCAACCCAGACGCAACCCAGACGCAACCCAGACGCAACCCAGACGCAACCCAGACGCAACCCAGACGCAACCCAGACGCAACCCAGACGCAACCCAGACGCAACCCAGACGCAACCCAGACGCAACCCAGACGCAACCCAGACGCAACCCAGGCGCAACCCAGGCGCAACCCAGGCGCAACCCAGGCGCAACCCAGGCGCAACCCAGGCGCAACCCAGGCGCAACCCAGGCGCAACCCAGGCGCAACCCAGGCGCAACCCAGGCGCAACCCAGGCGCAACCCAGGCGCAACCCAGGCGCAACCCAGGCGCAACCCAGGCGCAACCCAGGCGCAACCCAGGCGCAACCCAGGCGCAACCCAGGCGCAACCCAGGCGCAATAGTGTCTAAACCCTGTTATGCAGGCGCAATAGTGTCTAAACCCTGTTATGCAGGCGCAATAGTGTCTAAACCCTGTTATGCAGGCGCAATAGTGTCTAAACCCTGTTATGCAGGCGCAATAGTGTCTAAACCCTGTTATGCAGGCGCAATAGTGTCTAAACCCTGTTATGCAGGCGCAATAGTGTCTAAACCCTGTTATGCAGGCGCAATAGTGTCTAAACCCTGTTATGCAGGCGCAATAGTGTCTAAACCCTGTTATGCAGGCGCAATAGTGTCTAAACCCTGTTATGAAGGCGCAATAGTGTCTAAAGAACTGATATGAAGGCGCAGTAGTGTCTAAAGAACTGTTATGAAGGCGCAGTAGTCTCTAAAGAACTGTTATGAAGACGCAATAGTCTCTAAAATACTGTTATGAAGGCGCGGTAGTCTCTAAAATACTGTTATGAAGGCGCGGTAGTCTCTAAAATACTGTTATGAAGGCGCGGTAGTTTCTAAACCCTGTTATGAAGGCGCGGTAGTCTCTAAAATACTGTTATGAAGGCGCGGTAGTTTCTAAACCCTGTTATGAAGGCGCAGTAGTTTCTAAACCCTGTTATGAAGGCGCAGTAGTGTCTAAACCCTGTTATGCAGGCGCAATAGTGTCTAAACCCTGTTATGCAGGCGCAATAATGTCTAAACCCTGTTATGCAGGCGCAATAGTGTCTAAACCCTGTTATGCAGGCGCAATAGTGTCTAAACCCTGTTATGCAGGCGCAATAGTGTCTAAACCCTGTTATGAAGGCGCAGTAGTGTCTAAAGAACTGTTATGAAGGCGCAGTAGTCTCTAAAGAACTGTTATGAAGACGCAATAGTCTCTAAAATACTGTTATGAAGGCGCGGTAGTCTCTAAAATACTGTTATGAAGGCGCGGTAGTCTCTAAAATACTGTTATGAAGGCGCGGTAGTCTCTAAAATACTGTTATGAAGGCGCGGTAGTTTCTAAACCCTGTTATGAAGGCGCAGTAGTTTCTAAACCCTGTTATGAAGGCGCAGTAGTGTCTAAACCCTGTTATGCAGGCGCAATAGTGTCTAAACCCTGTTATGCAGGCGCAATAATGTCTAAACCCTGTTATGCAGGCGCAATAGTGTCTAAACCCTGTTATGAAGGCGCAATAGTGTCTAAAGAACTGATATGAAGGCGCAATAGTCCCTAAAGAACTGTTACGAAGGCGCAGTAGTGTCTAAAGAACTGATATGAAGGCGCAGTAGTGTCTAAAGAACTGTTATGAAGGCGCGGTAGTCTCTAAAGAACTGTTATGAAGGCGCAGTAGTCTCTAAAGAACTGTTATGAAGACGCAATAGTCTCTAAAGAACTGTTATGAAGACGCAATAGTCTCTAAAATACTGTTATGAAGGCGCGGTAGTCTCTAAAATACTGTTATGAAGGCGCGGTAGTCTAAAATACTGTTACGAAGGCGCGGTAGTCTCTAAAGAACTGTTATGAAGGCGCAGTAGTCTCTAAAGAACTGTTATGAAGACGCAATAGTCTCTAAAGAACTGTTATGAAGACGCAATAGTCTCTAAAATACTGTTATGAAGGCGCGGTAGTCTCTAAAATACTGTTATGAAGGCGCGGTAGTCTCTAAAATACTGTTATGAAGGCGCAGTAGTTTCTAAAGAACTGTTACGAAGGCGCGGTATTCTCTAAAGAACTGTTACGAAGGCGCGGTAGTCTCTAAAGAACTGTTATGAAGGTGCAGTAGTGTCTAAAGAACTGTTACGAAGGCGCGGTAGTCTCTAAAGAACTGTTATGAAGGTGCAGTAGTGTCTAAAGAACTGATATGAAGGCGCAGTAGTTTCTAAAGAACTGATATGAAGGCGCAATATTCTCTAAAGAACTGTTACGAAGGCGCAGTAGTCTAAAATACTGTTACGAAGGCGCGGTAGTCTCTAAAGAACTGTTATGAAGGCGCAGTAGTCTCTAAAGAACTGTTATGAAGACGCAATAGTCTCTAAAATACTGTTATGAAGGCGCGGTAGTCTCTAAAATACTGTTATGAAGGCTCGGTAGTCTCTAAAATACTGTTATGAAGGCGCAGTAGTTTCTAAACCCTGTTATGAAGGCGCAGTAGTGTCTAAAGAACTGATATGAAGGCGCAGTAGTTTCTAAAGAACTGATATGAAGGCGCAATAGTCTCTAAAGAACAGTTACGAAGGCGCGGTAGTCTCTAAAGAACTGTTACGAAGGCGCAGTAGTTTCTAAACCCTGTTATGAAGGTGCAGTAGTGTCTAAAGAACTGATATGAAGGCGCAGTATTTTCTAAAGAACTGATATGAAGGCGCAGTATTTTCTAAAGAACTGATATGAAGGCGCAATAGTCCCTAAAGAACTGTTACGAAGGCGCGGTAGTCTAAAATACTGTTACGAAGGCGCGGTAGTCTCTAAAGAACTGTTATGAAGGCGCAGTAGTCTCTAAAGAACTGTTATGAAGACGCAATAGTCTCTAAAATACTGTTATGAAGGCGCGGTAGTCTCTAAAATACTGTTATGAAGGCGCGGTAGTCTCTAAAATACTGTTATGAAGGCGCAGTAGTTTCTAAACCCTGTTATGAAGGCGCAGTAGTGTCTAAAGAACTGATATGAAGGCGCAGTAGTGTCTAAAGAACTGATATGAAGGCGCAGTAGTGTCTAAAGAACTGTTATGAAGGCGCAGTAGTCTCTAAAGAACTGTTATGAAGACGCAATAGTCTCTAAAATACTGTTATGAAGGCGCGGTAGTCTCTAAAATACTGTTATGAAGGCGCGGTAGTCTCTAAAATACTGTTATGAAGGCGCGGTAGTCTCTAAAATACTGTTATGAAGGCGCGGTAGTCTCTAAAATACTGTTATGAAGGCGCGGTAGTCTCTAAAATACTGTTATGAAGGCGCAGTAGTTTCTAAACCCTGTTATGAAGGCGCAATAGTGTCTAAACCCTGTTATGCAGGCGCAATAGTGTCTAAACCCTGTTATGCAGGCGCAATAGTGTCTAAACCCTGTTATGCAGGCGCAATAGTGTCTAAACCCTGTTATGCAGGCGCAATAGTGTCTAAACCCTGTTATGCAGGCGCAATAGTGTCTAAACCCTGTTATGCAGGCGCAATAGTGTCTAAACCCTGTTATGCAGGCGCAATAGTGTCTAAACCCTGTTATGCAGGCGCAATAGTGTCTAAACCCTGTTATGCAGGCGCAATAGTGTCTAAACCCTGTTATGCAGGCGCAATAGTGTCTAAACCCTGTTATGCAGGCGCAATAGTGTCTAAACCCTGTTATGCAGGCGCAATAGTGTCTAAACCCGGACGCTGGCGTAGAACAGACTAAACGCGGACGCTGGCGCAGTACAGACTAAACCCGGACGCAGGCGCAGTGCAGACTAAACCCGGACGCAGGCGCAGTGCAGACTAAACCCGGACGCAGGCGCAGTGCAGACTAAACCCGGACGCAGGCGCAGTGCAGACTAAACCCGGACGCAGGCGCAGAACAGACTAAACCCGGATGCAGGCGCAGTGCAGACTAAACCCGGACGCAGGCGCAGTGTAGACTAAACCCGGACGCTGGCGCAGTGCAGACTAAACCCGGACGCTGGCGCAGTGCAGACTAAACCTGGACTCAGGCGCAGTAGAGACTAAACCCGGACGCAGGCGCAGTAGAGACTAAACCCTAACGCAGGCGCAGTAGAGACTAAACCCTAACGCAGGCGCAGTAGAGACTAAACCCTAACGAAGGCGCAGACTATAACCGGACATTTCTCAAACGTAATTATTTCCTGTATTTTTAATGTTTAAACGAATGTACTATCGTTTAAATATTGTTATATTATACCCGTCTACAACAATGATTGTTTAGAAAATTAATAAATTATCGAAAGCTACTAATTTTTAAGTTCTCGCGTTAAGATTTAGAGAGGCTCGATTTTAACGCGTCAGAGTGCAAAGTGAAAGTGACTCTGTTATTGTCAAAGTCAAGAAAAGAACTGTTTATGTTTTTGATGTGCAAGGCCAATTAATCCCCCGAAAAAATTTTATAGTATCGAAATATTTAATCGGATTTATTTTAAGTTTCTCGCGCGTTCCCGTATTTTTAATGTTCAAACGAATGTGCTATTGTTTAAATATTATTATATTATACCCGTGTACAATAGTGATTGTTTAAATAATTATTAAATTACCGAAAGTATTAATTTTTAAGTTCTCGCGTTTAGATTTAGACAGTCGAGATGTTTACTGGTCGGAGTACAAAGTGAAACTGACTCGGTTATTGTCAAAGTTAAGAAAAGAAACGTTTATGTTTTGGATGTGCAAAGCCGATTACTCCCCCGAAAAAATTTTATGGTATCGAAATATTTAATCGGATTTATTTTAAGTTTCTCGCGAGTTCCAGTCTTTTTAATGTTTAAACGAATGTACTATTGTTTAAATATTATTATATTATACCCGTGTACAATAGTGATTGTTTAAATAATTATTAAATTACCGAAAGTATTAATTTTTAAGTTCTCGCGTTTAGATTTAGACAGTCGAGATGTTTACTCGTCGAAGTAGAAAGTTAAACTAACTCGGTTATTGTCAAAGTAAAGAAAAGAAAAGTTTATGTTTTTGATGTTCAAGGCAAATTAATCCTCCGAAAAAATTTTATAGTATCGAAATATTTAAAACGAAATTGTTTTTAGTTTTTCGCGAGTTCCAGTATTTTTAATGTTTAAACGAATGTACTATTGTTCAATTATTAGTTAATTGTACCCGTGTACTTTAATGATTGTTTAAATAATTATTCGATTAGCGAAAGTATTAATTTTCTAAGTTCTCGCGTTTAGATTTAGAGAGTCGAGATGCTTACTCGTCGAAGTGCAAAGTTAAAGTGACTCGGTTATTGTCAAAGTTAAGAAAAGAAACGTTTATGTTTTGGTTGTGCAAAGCCGATTACTCCCCCGAAAAAATTTTATGGTATCGAAATATTTAATCGGATTTATTTTAAGTTTCTCGCGAGTTCCAGTCTTTTTAATGTTTAAACGAATGTACTATTGTTTAAATATTATTATATTAGACCCGTGTACAATAGTGATTGTTTAAATAATTATTCGATTACCGAAAGTATTAATTTTTAAGTTTTCGCGTTTAGATTTAGTGTTTCGATGTGTACGCGACGGAGTACGAGAGAAGGCTGACTCGGTTATTGTCAAAGTTAAGTAAAGGATTGTGTATGTTTATATCACTCAAGGCCAACTACCGCGCGTTTAAATGTATTGTCAAAGTATGTATTGTTAAATTTAAGAAAAGTATCGTTTATGTTTGTCACACAAGGCCAACATGCCGCATTGAAAATTTTAAAGTATCGCAAATTTTATATTCAAACAATTCTAAGTCTCACGCGCATTTCCGCCTTTAAAATGTTTAAATGAATGTACTATTGTTTAATTATTAATTAACTGTACCCGTGTACATTAATGATTGTTTAAATAATTATTAAATTAACGAGTGTTAATTTTTAATTTCTCGCGTTTAGATTTAGAGAGGCTCGATGTTTACGCGTCGAAGTACAAGATAAGACTGACTCGGTTATTGTCAAAGTTAATAAAGGACTGTTTATGTTTATATCACGCAAGGCCAACTACCGCGAGTTAAAATGTATCGTCAAAGTATGTATTGTCAGTCAAGAAAAGAAACGTTTATGTTTTTGATGTGCAAGGCCAATTAATCCCCCGAAAAAATTTTATAGTATCGAAATATTTAATCGGATTTATTTTAAGTTTTTCGCGAGTTCCAGTATTTTTATTGTTTAAACGAATGTACTGTTGTTTAAATATTATTATATTATACCCGTGTGCAATAGTGATTGTTTAAATAAAGATTCCACTACCGAAAGTATTAATTTTTAAGTCCTCTCATTCTTTCTCATGTATACTTATTAATTCTCTCATTTCATATTCATTTGTTGATACATTTTGGAATAATAATGGATACCCTTGACATATTGTAATATGCACTCCTGAGTGATGGCTGCCATTCATTTTATTTTATTCATCTAGCAAGACTTACACATTTCTTATCAGAATGATTCTAAGTATGTCTTTTGATTTAATTACACTGTTTAAATATAATGAAATTATTATATATGGAATAAAAGAATATTTTTCCTATTCATTATTAGATAACTTTAGTTTCTTGAAAAGTATATTGCGAAATATTTAAATATTTGTTCATTAAGTATCATCAGTGCTTTCGTTCATTTATTTACTTTTGATCATTCTGAATGAGAAATGTGTATCCTTACTATGATATATTCATCTGCATTCCTGAATGCAGTTATATTATCCTTTCTCGTTGTCGATCATCGAGTCTTGTAGATTTTTAATCAGAATAATCAGAATAATTAGAATAAGCAAAATAATTAGAATAAGAGGAATAATCAGAATAATGAAAGTCTGATTACAAAAGGATGATGATGATGATGATGATGATGAAGATAATGTAAAATCAGGAGATTTTACATTATATACCGCATATGGGCCATTGGGCGACCCGCGGTAGTACTGTGTTGACATGTAGTATGAAGTATGTATATATCTCGTATATATACATACACATTATGCAGTTATGAAAATAAAAAGGGAAAAGAAAAAGTATCTGATTATTCTGAATTAAAAATCAACATGCTTGGGTAATCCATATGCACTCCTGAGTGGCAATGCTGCTGCTGCAGGTCACGGACGTCCACACAATAATTAACGAGCGTGACTCTACTTTTAAACTAAAAATCTAAGAAATGACTCTACTTCATTTACTTTAAAACTGTAAAATACAAGGACTCGACTTCGATCTAAAATTTAAAAGGGGGGGAACGACTCGACTTTGATCAAATGCAAGGGGGACAACAAGACTATACTTAGAAATGAAAAATTGACTCTACTTTTAAAGGAAAAACTCGATGACTCTTACTTTAAGAAAAAAAAATTTGCAAAGACTATTAATTAATAATGACATTGAAAAAGCTTGACTCTAATTAGCAAAAAGACCGTACGCGAGTGCGGAACACCGTAGCAAGGAGATGGAATGGTCCATCATCTCCGATCCAGGAGCAAACTTCTACGAGCATAAGTGTCAACGTGGTAAAAGGGTAAATGGGATTTTGATATGACCACGAGCCATTAACGAAGAGTTCGGATAAGCCGACCACCTTCGAAAAATGACTCGTAGTCGATAGTTGCCCTCTTGAGCCACAGATAGTGGGGGCCTCTTCGGCAAATAGCTACTTCTTGCTTCGTGCCCTAACCACTGCATTGGAGCATTCCCTACGTTCGACGCACGAAAAGTTTACGCGTCGTAAAAACGCCCTACCGTTCGATGCAACGCACCCAAGAAAATTGACATGCCGCAGTGGTTTGTACTATAAGAATGATATCGTCCCTGATCTAAAACCGACCTAATCCCGACCTGATATCTCACTTTACGCAACAAGGCTCAAACCGCTCGTGTTAACGCACGCATTCTGAACGAGACGCAAGCTAAAAGGAGTTGGGAAGTAAACGACACTGGTTCGCTGATTGTTTTTTTGGGGTATTTTCTTGTTCTTTATTTAGCTTAACCTAACGGGCGGTAAGTGCTTGCGACGTAAAGTACCGATTCCTTCTAAATAGTTTCCACTGAGGCATGGCAAAATTCGCGAATGCATCACCCCAAACGGCACTGACGAATCCCAACGCGTATCCTTAACTGCGATTCCTATTCTACCTGGGTGCGTCTCGATTTTCTAATGATCTTTATTTATTTATTGATATTTGACCGATATACCGTTAAGCTATCCTAGCCTGCGGACAATCAATGGACTCAAAGAATCCACCAACCGTGCACATTTACACAGGCACATTTAATCGAATGCTCCAGCAGACATAATATTCATTCTAATCGATGAACCTATTACAAACTAAGATTAACTGCTTGCATTTAAAAAATGAAAAAAGTTTCGGTAAAGACTTAAGAAAAGAAAAATATATATATTTTATTATATATATATATATATATATATATATATATATATATAGATTCGTAAATATTTAAAGAATCGCGAAGTGCAAGCGTTAATTTATAACTAAGTATAGAACAAGTTCGAAATTCTTTGCCAAGTTCAAAAGATACGGAATGCAATCTAATGTTCTCATTGGGTGCAAAATTTTTCGAACTGTTTTATACTGATACAGATTGTGCGATGCGAAGTGTCAGCAAAAAATCTAAAAAAGAATAAAGATAATTCAGACATGCTGAAAGATCGTAAAATTTGCTGAAACTTCGCGAATCCCCGGAGACGGGACATCCCACTCCCGAGTGAGAATCGGATCCAACGTCTTCCGGTCCCTACCTACTTATATAATATAAGTTTTCACATTCACTCAGAAAATATATGCTACCTGCCTGACTGTCACCTATATTTAAAAATTGCAAAGCATTCACACCAACACACACACTCCACGGTTCTCTCACATACCACCAGGGTGCAAAAGCCTACACTAGAGAGCATGCCCCGGGGCACCTCCGACACCCTAGTTCAACCGCGTATTGTTCTAATATATATTATGGGTACGTACCAATTGCTGTAATCGGCTTTCAAGGCTAATGATTATTGCATATGTGACTAATGCAAAAATACTAGTACATACTAGTATACACATGTGTACTAGTAATACGTACGAGTATTTATAATTTTCCACAGAAAAATGTGGTAACTACATGCAAAACGATATTTAATATAATAAGATATTTATATTTATTTATTATTATTTAAAAAGTTATCGCGAAACGATGTACAATGCACCACCTAAGACGCACATACAGGTGCAAGGTACACCGTTGCAATCACCAGCACAATGACAGCCGCCAAAAGGAAATCTTAAACTATTATATAACTAACCCACGCTAACCGTTTCTCACCCATACGAGTAACACCTGGGCAAACGCATGGATGAGAATGCAGAAAGCAGGGGGGGAGAAACGGGTATTAGTATAATTAGAGCTGAAAATCCTGATCTAAAAAAATGATTAACTTATAAACTAGGCCTAAGCGGACTGTGACTCTACGAAAAAATATTTATTGAAAAATTTACTTTATTCAAAAATGTACTTTATTGAAAAATTTACTTTATTCAAAAATGTACTTTATTGAAAAATTTCATTTATATATTAAAAAACAACCTCGGACGATTCCTTTCATTAAATGGATGTTCTAAGGAAAGAACGGGGATTATGATCCACCATTTAACTGACAGAATCTATCCGTCGCGGAAGGAGTTTGTCTTCTTGCTCATTTATTGTTATATCGATATATCAAAATATCGAAGCAAATCGCGATTAAATATACTAAGTACGAAGCAATGCATTTAACGTAAATCAGGTTATAATGCTATATTTGGACGAAATCGGGTAGATGAATGCCCGATTTCATTACTAATACCGCGAGCAAAGGCGAGGAAAAAGGTGCTAATTAACAGCACTGTTAATTAAACGACTTTGAGACAAGAAGACCCTAGCCTGACATAAATATATATGTACAAATAAAAAATTGGCAATAAAAGATTTAACTACACATATAGGGAACCACTCGTGAATAAAATCAAAAGATCTTATTCACGGACACTTTTGTTCGTTTCGAACGAAAGACATATACGAATACAACCAGTAACCCGTGCCGATATGGACCTTTTATCCTCGGCATGATGGGCACCGGAGGAACTTAAAATTTTTCACTTACTACTTGAGAAGTTCTGCGATGGCTCCAAAACACTCGTCCCCCTCGACGTAGGTCGAACGACGTCGTGAAGTTGGTTGAAATTGTGTACGTTCTGTAATTAAAGTCGTACATAAAAAGATTAATTATATGTTTCATATATAAAGAATATCTTTGATTAATGTGAAAATGATCAAAAAATTTGTTATTTGAACGATGAATGAGAGGTATAACGATTAGAGGAAAGAGATATACTTACATGTGATGGTATCCAGACGAAGCTTTACGTTCGTCGTTAAAGATGCAGAGGATGAAATGTTTTAAATTCACACTTTCGACCATTACAATATTTATCGCGAACGCAATCCTCTTCCACCGCATTGGCCGAAAGTGTGTTAATGATTCTAACAACGCGGACCGAACAAGTAGTTTTAACGAGAATAGGACATTGATTCTCGTTTTTTCTCTTACTAACGCGACCGAGAAATTCTTATCGGCGAACAACACTGACTCTAATTCGCGATTTTATTTTATTTTATCTGATTTTTAAAGCAACTCGTTCGGTTGCAAAACAATCAAACTACATTTCGCACAAGCACTGACTCTAAGATCGCATTGCGCGCGATCAACAACTGAAGACTAAAATTATAAACTTGTATTACATCTTTTGCATGCCACATATAAATGTTAAAGCCAGATATAAATTTTAATAACATTAGTGAATAGATATTAAAGTTTAAATTCAATATATTTGTAAGATAAAATTTTCTTTTTATTAAGCTAAATATATTCAATTTGATAATATTTATATAAAAGATTACAGTAAATATTGAAATTAATGTTAAAATAAATGAAGATGAAAAAGAAAATCCTTCAATTATAATTTTGTTTGCATTGTGTGTGAATTTTAATAATAAAAGTTAAAAAAGGTGGTAAGGCTCTAATAATTAAAAAATCTAATGATAAAAAAAATTAAATTCTTTATAATTAAAATTCTGAAATAATAAAATTTATAAATGTATTAATATTGAATTTAGTAAAAAAAAGAACAAAATTATTGAAAATGTATAAAAAAGAAAATAAATTAAAAATATTGAAATATCAAAAATAATAATAAATAATATTCATCTTAAATGATTAAGTAAAGAATAAGTTAAAATATTTTTAATATTATTTTCATTTATACATATAATTGTTCAAAATATTGATGATATAAACAACAAAACCCAGGAGCAACTCCGACCCAACCGCAATAAAACCCGGACGCAAACTGAACCAAAACCCGGACGCAAACTGAGACAAAACCCGGACGCACCCTAAAACAAAACCCGGACGCACTCAAACAAAACCCGGACGTACTCTGAAACAAAACCCGGACGTACTCTGAAACAAAACCCGGACGTACTCTGAAACAAAACCCGGACGTACTCTGAAACAAAACCCGGACGTACTCTGAAACAAAACCCGGACGTACTCAAACAAAACCCGGACGTACTCTGAAACAAAACCCGGACGCACCCTAAAACAAAACCCGGACACACCCTAAAACAAAACCCGGGGACACCCTAAAACAAAACCCGGACACACCCTAAAACAAAACCCGGACGTACTCTGAAACAAAACCCGGACGTACTCTGAAACAAAACCCGGACGTACTCTGAAACAAAACCCGGACGTACTCTGAAACAAAACCCGGACGTACTCTGAAACAAAACCCGGACGCAATCGCAAAAAAGAAAACCTATCGAAAAACGTCTTTGGCTTTCATACGGGAACATATTCCCTTACAAAATTAAAATGAACTTACCCACTCTATTAACTCCAGCCGCATTACAGGAATCACCACAGGTAGAAACAATATAACGCCATTAGTTATTGAAAACAGGAAACCGCTCTGCTCCCACAAAGCATACATGCACGTCTTCCTTGCCCTCACAAAGAGGCTCTCTCGACACAACCGGGCATGAGAAACATTCTGAAACACTAAAATCCACTCACGTAAGACTCATAGTGATCTTCACGAATACGGGTTTTAAAAACTTTTTCCCGTACCTTAACCGTTTGGGTGTTAACGTATTTTTTCAGACATATATCAAACTATGGCACTAATTGCGCGTGTATGAGAAAAAATATTAAACACTTTTCATACAATAAACTCGCTTGTATTGCTTTGCAACAATAAAAATAAAAAACATATTTACCACTGGAGTAATCCAACGAAGAAGAAGAAGAGAGGATGGCTACACCGATGTGGAGAGACGATGGATAATAAGAGAATAAGAGGTAAAAGTGAGCAATGAAAATTGCTTTTTAAGTTCTCTTAACGTACGAACAGCTCGACGACTAACGCTCGACTGACGTGCTGCTCGACGACTAACGCTCGACTGTTGCGCTGCTCGACTATTACGCTGCTCGACTGTTGCGCCGCTCGACTGTTGCGCTGCTCGACGACTAACGCTCGACTGATGCGCAGCTCGACCGACGTGCTATTTATACTTTTTTCCCGTACTACGAAACGGACCAATAGGATTGCTCGAAGGATTCTTGGGCTTCCGCAGCATTCTCCGGGGACACATTGTGGTGGGGCGTTTTGTACTGCAGCATTATAGCTTGAGCGGGCAATTTATTGAAAAATGTGCGTGAATTTTATTGTTACAAGGAAATTGTTATAAATTTAAAAAGCCTTTGAATTTCTGGTCCGTTACCAAAATAACTGAGTAGAAAAATAAAACTGAGTTGAGAATATAAAGTTATTTACCCGAAAAAAAAGGAAATATTAAAAAGGAAAATTTTAATCCACAAATTATGAAATGAAGTAAGTAACGAAGACTAATAATGTTGTAAAGTGTGATAGCGCTCAAAACGTTTACCTCAATGAAGAGGTACACCGCAAAATTTACACATAAAACAAGTTTCACTTTGCATTTTTTGAGACGCACACACACGACATTGCTTTGCGCATATTTTTCATTCTTTCCGACACACGCATATCGCGCATTTCCGCCACTACATATATAAATAACTTTATGTGGAGACACACTTAGCTAAAACTAATATACTTTGTAATATATACTATGTATGAGAAAGGACAACGACAAACATTAGTAAATATTGCTTTATTTCCCTCATTCTACCACCCACTTATAAAACAATGTACAAACACGTGGCCGGCGCTCTACTCATAGTTTGTGAAAAACGTATTTTTACGTGTCCCGACAACGATGTGATAAGAGACAAGTTTTCGCCGAACTATTACATTACCTACGAAGTCATTTGTGAAAGAGGATCTGTAGTTTGTGACTTCTTGCGGAATATAATACCTAGAGAAAAAAAAATTATCTTTATATACAATTAGAGCATTATCTGCCGCAACTCATAATCCTGAGTTTCACCAATACGGGGTTTTTGTAACTTTTTCTTCCCATACCTAAACCGTTTGATTCCCAAGCTGGGCGATCACGCAGTTCGGATTTTATATCGAGAAAACCCATTACATTTCCGGCACATTATAGACACATGTTACGGTGCATTATCAAGCCAACACGAGGTATTGCAAACCTTACAGAAGGGAATTCTCCCCTAAAAAAAAAAAAAAAAGAGAACTATCAATAGATGCTGTTCGATAGGTAGTATATCATCCGATAGATTTTGTTTATATATTTATAATTATCTTGTTACGTCCCGGATGGTTAGGAGCATAAAAAAAAAAAAGCTAGTATTCCCTGAACTGCCGATACGGTTTGGTCAAGACTTGCGTCCTTTATTCAAACCTCGTTAGCTCCTCTCTTTTTGGCACGTACCACTGGAACGAGAGTGAAAGATACATGCTTTAATGCCTTGAGTTGTCAATTCTCTTTCATTGGTTTACTGTGAAGTCCAATGAGCCCTTTTGATATCTAGGTGCTTACCAAGATATAAATTTCCTTTGGTGATAGTGCACGAAATTTAGTTATTGGCTAAAGATGATTGTCGTCCAATTAGATGCGTTAACGGAAGTGGGAGTTGGTTTCAAAATGAAAATTTTCACACTATATTTAAATATAACATATATCACACTATATATTAATATGGGTGGTAGAATGAGGGAAATAAAGCTATAATGTTTGTTGCGTTGGCCTTTCTCATACATAATACATATTACGAAGTATTTTAGTTTTAGCTAAGCGTCTCCATATAAAGTTATATGTATATGTAATGGCGGAAATGTGCGATATGCGTGTGTCGGAAAGAATGAAAGAGCAAGAGTTGCGACTTTGTAAGGATTGCGGAGCGACTGTCGGAGAGAATGAAAGAGCAAATGACGTAGCAGCGAAAATGCGGTGCGATTGGCGGTGTAAATGAAGGTTAGAATGACGCGCGGATGCGGTATGTTTGGCGGCGTGGCTGAGAAATGCGAAGAGAAGTAGGAGAGGTAAGAGATGGGAACAGGAGAAATTCAATGACATAAATTTATAGCGATTTCTTTGTAACAATAAAATTCATGCACATTTTTCAATAAATTGCCCGCTCCAGCCATAATGCTGCAGTATAAAATGGCCGACCACAGTGTGTTAATAGTTCCCTTTTTACCGACTTGTAGTGGTGAGTATTAAGAGCTGTCGACGTTACCGACTACATATCATATTACTATACTAAAATAATCCTAAGTTCCTCTTGGCGGGAAAACATGCTGTTGATGGCGACGCGCCATCTATACACTAGAGTAGTACCAAATTTCTTTTGGTGGAAAACTCGTCGTTGGTGATAACGCGACAATACCACACCAAAATAGTTCCTAGTCCCTCATGGTGGGAAACACGTCGTTGATGGCAGCGTGACGCGTACAAACCAGCAGACAAGTGATATTAACCAAGTCTACACGGTTAATGCACGTTGAAGGGACTTTTTTTTATCCCTAAGTATTGGAAACCTTACAGAAGAGAATTCCTCTTAAAAAAAAAAAAAAAAAAAAGGAAACTATTAATAGATGCTGTTCGATTGGTAGTATATTCTCCAAAGAAAGATTTTATTTATATACTTTTAATGATGTATTTGCTGGCGCATCGCGTGTGTGTGTAAAAAAACATCCTATGTCTAACTTATATCTGTTATTATCATATTATTAAACGAAGAAAAGACCAATAAGACATATTCTTTTTTTCGATTTTCTTAAAAAGCTATGCGATTTTATTGGCAAAGCTTGCAACATACATTCTCAGCAAATCATAACAAATAAACCAACAATAGTTTCCACTACCTACAAATATTGTTTTTTCTTCTATATCTTGTCGATTTGCAATACGAAATATACATATGTGCGTATGTATGTATGTATGTATGTATGCATTTGCTTTTGAACGTACTTCATCCTCTTAAATATCGCTCGTCACCTATGTTATGATATATTGAAATTGACTTAACGTATAAAATTATAAATTAAAATTGACAATAGAAAATAATCAATTATAATCCTGAATCCTAAATCCACAATCGGTCGAAGCTTAAAACCATGAAGATCGTGTATGTAAATGTGGGATCGAATTGTCGATAAAGCAATTACGATATTATACATATTATAAGTATCAATATTATAAAGTCAGCCCAATCGCTTTTCGATGATTAATTATTATTAGCTATAAAGTTTCGATCTTTAAGACCCGTTAGTCTTTTGATCTTAAGGATCACCGGCACGCGTGAATAATTATTCACAAATTGTTAGTTTTTACAAAAACGATATCGATTATTTGTTATCATATTTTATTTTGCAAGTAAAAAAATGAGCTTCCTATCGTACGGTAAGAATGCTTCGAAGCTCAAGAAGCGATTTGTGAATATTATTTGTCAGTAGTTGGGCTGTTGGCCCAGTCCTTCTATTCAAATTTGCTGTCTTTTATTCTAGCGCAAAATTACGTAGAAAAATGTATATTCAACGCTTTCTTATTACTTTGTGTTACTTAATGTTTTTATCTTCGGCAACGCTCGACGGACGAGTAGTACCTATTTACTTATATTACGAGTATGCACTTTGTGTGTAATCGATCTCTCTCTCTCTCTCTCTCTCTCTCTCTCTCTCTCTCTCTCTCTCTCTCTCTCTAGCATACACACGCATACACGCGCGCGCGCGCACACACGCACACACTCGCTCACACATACTTTATCCATTTTTAAAAGCAAATGACGATCAACGGACGTATCCGTCAACGATCAAGCGATCGACGCGATTCTAGCGTGCTAATTTTATCGGATTGGTGCTACTTACAGGTCTGTTGAACGAGTAAAAACGTACAAAATGTCGACAGATCGAGTTAAGAATATGACGATCGACCATATCGTAATCGTTATCCTGAGCGTGATCGTCGCGGAGTTCATTACGAGCTAAGAATTTACGATTTCTCGGCAGTGTTCGACTATAAAATCGATACAATTATAAGTAATATTATGGTACGGCATAGATTATCTTGTGGTCAAAGCGAGGAAGAATCACGTGTCGTGCAAGACGGACGCGTTAAAACTTATCTTTTTATTATTTTCTCTTAAGTGAATTATTTAATACTTTGGAAAGTTCACTTCGCGAGGTGGTTCACCGTTCTCGACCATCCATACGCTTCCGCTTTTGCCCATACTCAAAATATGAATCAACGCTTTGGCAACGTGCTCCGCTCTGAAAAAGAAAAAAGAAAATAGAAAAAGAAGACAAAGAATATCTTTTATCGAATATCTATCGAATAGAGAAAATATATCGATGATAAAAATATCAAGTCCAAGTATATCTATCATTCGTGAACTTCTTTTTTTTTTTCTTTCTAAAACGAATAATTATCGACACGTATATATTTTTGCTCACTTTTGCGGGACCGAGGAAGCAGTGTCTCGACTCCAGGCGTCCTGATATCGCGGCGAAAGTAACTGTTTTCCAACGTCTGCCACCAAATTACTGTCCGTCGCACTTGGACAAAGCGCCATCACTTTGACGCCCGTTAGCTCCACGTGATACTGATCCTATTCTCACAACGATCAATTATTATTAAATAATTATTAATAATTGAATCTAATAATTGAAATAATTATAATGATATTTCTCGTCTATATACCATTTTTCGATTAAACTTTGCATATTGACACGTACCCCGAACGCTCTGGTAAGACTAACGATTGCTGCCTTTGTGGCCGAATAGATGGGCACGCTGACGTAGGGGTTGACACTGATGTTGCTTCCTGTATTAACGACCACACCACCCAGGCCACCCTTATCCGTACCCATAAATCGTTGTGCCAAGAGAGTGCCACGTATCACACCGTTCTAAAGAGTTAAACAACGAGATTCGCCGAGTATAGAATGTTCCTCGCTATAGAATTTCCGCTCTCGATTGTCATTCCAGGGAAAATATTCACTTACGAGATTGATGTCGACTTCGAGCTCCCAGAATCGATCGTTCATGATGCCGGCGTTGTTGATGACGATGTCGATATGTCCAAAAGCAGCGATCGTTGTTTGAAACGACGCTGTGAAAAGAGATCGACGAAGAGAAAAATCACACATGGCTCGTTACTATGATCGTTATCGCGTTTACGTTACCTTCGAATTGTGGATAATCCGTGACATCGCACTGGCAGAATATAACTCGATCTTTTCCATATTTCACGGTCAGTTCGTCAGCCAGTTTCTCACCTTCCGTACTGTCGATATCGCAAATCGATACCTGTGGCAAATCGATAGAACGGTCCGATACATCAAATTTACATGATTACGGAGACGAAGAGGGATATATATATATATATATATAGTACAGTGTTTCCAACGTCTTCCCTAATTAAACGTCCTCTATCTTTCTGTTAATCGCCCGCTCTTAAATATAGTAGTATGAACATATCATGTATCTACAATTACGATCTATTCTCGGACTTTGGACTATCTCCAGAGATATTAGAATCTCTAAAACGGACAAGAGGTATGCATTGTTGTTCGCTCACCTTGGTTCCTTGATTTAATAACTCGATGGCGTAAGTTTTGCCGATACCGGAAGCAGCCCCCGTTACCAGGGCAACTCGCCCTTTAACTTCCATCCTTCGATTGATTTCCTAGTCCTGAATCGCAATGCCTCTCCCTAAACAGGGAAAAAACAAGCGCACGAAGAGAAAAGCACAGTTTATTATATATCGCACGATATTGCGGATCGATCCAAGTCAGTCGACAATGAACTTGGCTGCGACCGATTCGACGGCATTGCCTGGCCTTGACAATGCTCGCCGCCGCTGCCGCCGCCGCCGAATTATCGCGGATAAAATGAGATATCGATTCGTTACTTTGGATTTGATTCTCGACGAGTTGATTTCGTTGATGCTATCAAATGTTTCGATTTATCGTGAAAGACAAAGAACGCGCCGTCATTCAGGGTGAAACGTAATAAAAGCGCGTCTGCTCTCTCCCTTCCGCCCTTACGCCATTTCACGCTCTCTCACGCTCTCTCTCTCTCTCTCTCTCTCTCTCTCTCTCTCTCTCTCTCTCTCTCTCTCCCCCTCTGTCTATCCGTCTCTGTCCGTCTCGTATTCACTCGCTCACTCCTCGCATGTGTCGTAAGTAAGTACATGAGTCACTGAATTTAGTTTGAAAGCGTCGTTTACCGCACGCGCTTACTCCGACGTGCTCACTCTTCTTTCTCCGTTCCTTCCAATGCGTCTCCCACCGCGAATCCCCTACGTGGTTTTTGTATCTACATATGTACGAGAGGAGAGGAGAGGAGAGGAGAGGAGACGTAGCGTACGTGCGTGTGCGTGAGTCTGGATAGGGTTGACACACGAGACGAAGCTCTAAGCGCTTTACCACACGCACCACATGTCAAACATAGCGCGTATACAAAAGTTCTTTGCCGGTTGACACGTGTGTGTCCCTTTAGGGTAAAACTCGCCGATTGAGAGATCTCCTATCTTTTCCCTCGTTTATTTTGTCTCGTCTCTCGGCTTAGAAAGGAGAATAAAATCGTTCGTCTGATACGCGTTACGATATCGAAGAAAAAAAAAAAAAAAAAACAAAAAGAAAGAACAACGAAAAATTAATAAATACTTTCGGCGATGAAAAGTCTAATTGTGTCACTTTTTTTCGATCGAAAATAAAAAGCACGAGTTCATTTAAACGTTAATTAAACGTCATTCGGACGAATATGACACTTCGGTTAGCGTGAATGAAGAAATAATCTTAATAAAACATATTAACAAAGACGAAAATGAAATAAACGAAGATAAAAATAAATGGAGATGAGGTAAAAAGTTGAGGGAAAAGACAAGACGCGAGCTAGTAGCGCGAGAAGTTTCTCTTTCGTTATTATTAGACGATTTCCATACCTTTAAAATCCCGCTGGCTCTCGCGTCTCGAGAAGCCGAGGATAGAGACTGGAACGAAAGCGAAACGTGTGTCTCTCTCTCTCTCTCTCTCTCTCTCTCTCGGTTGGAGTACTCGCGCGCACACGCGCATACGCGAAGAGAGTCGCGCGCGTACGTACGCACGCACTCACGCACCCATGCACGCACGCACGCACGCACGCACTGACGCACTGACGCACTGACGCACTGACGCACGGACGCACGTAAAGAGAGACGCGTCGGATATAAGAGAAATAGGGAAAGAAACGAAGAAACAAACACGCACGAGTATCGAGATTTCAAGCTTGAACGACGTGTGGTTGGTGGTCGAGTTCCTACTGATAGATCGAGACTCGCCTAAATTCCCACGGCGAGTGAATGCGCGCACACCCCCCTATATAGCTGGATATTGATTGGCGCGGGTTTGCGTGCCAACTCGCGACGCACGTGTGTGTACGTGTACGTGTACGTGTACGTACGAGCTGCGTAAGCGACTCGCGCCCCCTAGACAGCCCTTAACCTTCCATCCAATGCCGCTCCTCCTCCCTGTAACCCTCGGCAGCCACCGTAAGGTTAGGGATTCACCATTTCGATGGGCGAGAAAGCGACCCCGCCCTTGAAACGAGAACCTGCCACCTTCGTCCTCGAACGCAAATCTTATTTTTAATCCCTTTTTTGATTCGCTAAAATGGAAATTAATATTTACAATTCATCGATTTGTCCGTTTTTCTGATAAACGTAAAAACGTTTTACCCACATACGTAAAAAGAATGTTCAAATTCCAAATATATCGTTTTTTTGTTAAAACGTTTGAAATGTTTCAACGATGAGATACTTTTGTTCGGACGAAAGGACGCATATACGTCCATGTTTCTGACCTTCGGGGGAATGGTCCGAAGTGAATATCGTCTCTCTCGGGTCGGCCACCTTCTCTCGATCCATAATTTTTCCACCTAGGAGTAGTAGTAGTACTAGAAAAAAAGAAAAAGAAAAAAAAAAAAAAGAGAGAAGTGAAGAAAACTAAACGTTTTATTTTCGATGATATTCGTTAAAAATGGAAGAATTCCAGTCGGAAGTACGATACGAGTCGAATTCGATTAATGATTCTCTCTCGCTCGCTCTCTCTCTCTCTCTCTCTCTCTCTCTCTCTCTCTCTCTCTCTCTCAGCCGCGATCGAACGATCGATCGATCGGGCTAAGAGTATTATCAGGCAAACTCGAATGTGGAAATTTTTGGCCTTCGTCTGTCATGGCCGTGAGTCTCCGCGGTTACGTTTGGACAGGGTTTGATAATAACGAGAGCGAAGAGGATTCGAGGGAGGAAGATTTGAGAGGAGTTTTTCGTCGACGAGGAGGATCAAATAGAGGAAGACCGGCACGAAATCCATTGCTGATCCTCCGGCCGTTACTTTCGTCGTTACCAGGTCGGCGACTCGGTTCAAGGTCACGAGCCGACGGCCAATTACGTCAGGATGACGCTCAGGAAGCTATCGTTGCTCAGTCAAATATCACGAGACGTCGTTTTCGTACTGCCGCTGTTCTTGCACTGAAACAGTGCAAGAGAAAACAAGCCGCCAGAGTGAGGAAGTGTGTTTGTCTCCCCTCCAATTACGCCCTGGTCGAGTTCCCAATCGTCTGGTCGGAACTTAGGTTATTTTATCAGGCTATTATCTAGACCGACCTAGCGGCGTGGACTTGGACTATCCATCCTCTTCGTCTTCTTCTTCTTCTTCTTCTTCTTCTTCTTCTTCTTTTTCCTCTTCTTCCTCCTCCTCTTCTTCTTCTTTCTCCACTTTTTCTTATTCCGAGAAAGGATAGAGCGCACGATCAACGATTGATTTGTTTTTAGAGCAAATCGACAGCTTTGCGACGGTGCTATCAGATGTGCCAAGGACGAGATTTTTCCTGTTCATCGAGCCATACTTTCAGCGGTTAGTCCCTACTTCAAAGCCCTCTTCACCAATAGCCTCAAGGGTGGAAAGAGCGAGACTACCGAGGTAGTCATCGACTCGGTACCAAGCGAAATCTTCGCTCTGATCCTCGATTATGCTTATACTGGCACCTGCAACGTTAACGCGGACAACGTAGAGCAGCTCTTACCTTTGGCAGATCAGTTCGAGGTCCTTGGCGTTGTCCAGCTCTGTTGTCAGTTTCTCTTGCAAGAACTCAGGCCGGACAATTGTCTAGGTACGCGAAACGTCTTGGCGAAACGGAAGTTGTTGACGTGAAAATGTCACGTTCGTGATCGATCTCCTAACCCGTTTCTCCACGATCGTAGGAATCTTCAAATTTGCACGTCACTACTTTTGCCGGGATCTCGAAGAAAAAGGCCGAAGATACATTCGTCATCACTTCAAACAAATACTTTACGAGAGTTCAGAGTTCAAGGAATTGCGGTCGGAGGAATTGGAGTCAATATTAGAGGACGACGAGCTCAACGTGAAGAACGAAGAGATAGTATTCGAGGCAGTTAAGACCTGGATCGAGTATAAAGTAGAGGAGAGGAAGATTCACGCGACAAAGTTGTTGGAGTGTATACGTTATGGATCAATGAGCTACAATTATTTCGCTGACAATGTCCTCAATTGGAAACTCGTTCGGGAAGACGAAGTAGGTAAAAAATACGATGGGAAATAAAGACGACCTGAATGAATTTTCAAACGTCTCCATTTAATTTCCCTTCTAGGCCTGTCAACGTACATTGCAATCGGCAAAAGCTTACCTAACCGAACAAGACAACAAACAAAACGGAGAAATCGACATGAAGAATCCATTGTCGAGACCACGAGTACCCTACGAAATCCTTTTTGCGATTGGTGGTTGGAGTGCCGGTTCACCGACTAGCTTCGTCGAGACTTACGATACGAGGTAAAATAGGTAGACCACCGTCGCGAAACGATTGTGGCCGTAGTAAAAGGAAAAAAAAAAAAAAAAAAAAAAAGAGAACAAAATAGGAGATGAGGAGAAAAGAATGAAGGGAGTGAAAAGAAAGGAAAGAAAAAAAGGAAACGAAAAGGAAAATATCTGCGTAATGCATATCTTAGAAATCATATAACACGTTTGTGTAAACTTTAGAGCTGACAGATGGTTTCTATCAGTAAGCACGGATCTGACGCCACGAGCTTATCACGGGATCTGCGCTCTGAACGATCTCATCTATATGATCGGAGGATTCGACGGTAACGAGCACTTTAACACCGTCCGATGTTTCGATCCAGTTACGAAGGAATGGCGTGAGCGAGCTTGCATGTACCATGCT
Organism: Dolichovespula saxonica; assembly: GCA_911387935.1. Classification (NCBI taxonomy): domain Eukaryota; kingdom Metazoa; phylum Arthropoda; class Insecta; order Hymenoptera; family Vespidae; genus Dolichovespula; species Dolichovespula saxonica. The sequence goes on along the minus strand of OU427005.1, from coordinate 6,211,804 downwards.
AGGTGTTACGTTAGCGTTTGCACACACGGTAAGGACGCATTAATGGCTGTATAAATGGTAACTTCGGAACGTGTAAATATATACATACCTATATATATATATATATATATATATATATATATATATATATATATGCACACCTCAAATGAGCCAAAGTGAGCCCTCGCTTTTTGGAAAAAAGGTGGCAAGATATACGCGTTAGGAGGGTACAATGGAAGAACGAGAATGAATTCGGCCGAACGATACGAGCCGCAGAAGAATCAATGGGAAATGATACCGCCGATGAATCGACAACGCTCGGACGCCAGTGCGGCTGCACTCCGCAATAAGATTTATATCGTTGGTGGTTTCAATGGTCAGGAAATCCTCGACTCCGCCGAGGTTTACGATCTCGAAAGCAATCAGTGGAGTTACATTCGATCCATGATCAGTCCTAGATCCGGTGTCTCGTTGGTAGCTTTTCGAGATAGTCTTTACGCTCTGGGCGGCTTCAACGGCTTCATTAGGCTAAGTTCCGGTGAAAGTTTCTTCGATACTCGAAACCCGAGCGATAATTAGGTTGTCCTTTCTACTTTTCTCTAGCCAACTCCTTGATCTCCTTTTAGGAGAACGTTACAGTCCTAACAACTCCGAGGATTGGCAGGAAGTCACCGAAATGTTCAGTCCGCGAAGTAATTTTGCTACCGTTATCCTCGACGATATGATCTTTGTCGTTGGAGGTTTCAATGGTGAGTCAATGAGTCGGTCGACTCTTCGACGATCGACTTCGATGATCGAAATGAAAAGTAGAGTCGTTACTAGGTACTACCACTATCGCCTACGTCGAGTGCTACGATGCGGACAGCAACGAGTGGTACGACGCTTCGCCAATGAATCTCAATCGAAGTGCACTCAGTGCCTGCGTTATATCGGGTCTCTCTAACGCACGAGAATACTCCTACCTGAGCAAAGTGCGAGATCTCGGTCAAGGTAAGTCTCCTCTGTCTAACTAACTTTGACTCCTCTATCTTTCATTCCCTAGAATAGAATCGTTTTCTCTTTGCCGCCTATATTTTTTTTAAATATTCGATTTATTGTCAAAAGTCCCTCGTCGATATTCAGGACAAGCAACTTCGAATGGTCGTGGAAAACCGGATCAAGCTGGAGAAGGTCCTACCGAGACGAACGTTCCCATGATCATAGACGAAGCGATCGGTATGGACGCCGCTGGACCTATCGACGGTATGGCCGAGGGAGCCGTTGCAAATTTTCACGAGGAAAATGACGAGGCGCCGGAGGACTTTCGTAACGTCGAATAGCGCGGAACGCTCTATCCTTTATAATTATTTATCATTATTTCGAGAAATTAAAAAAACTTATGCACGCACGCGCACACATAGACGCATACGCAAAATCATATAGTTAATTGGAAGCAAAGCGACGACATTTTTACAAAATCATCGAAACTAGAGGACTTTACAAATTTTTATCCATCGATCGATTTAGCAATTTATCATTTTAACCCATTTTTTACGCGATATTGATATGTTTTCTTTTTTATTTTTTCCTTTTTCTTTTCCTTTTTTTAACGTTTGTAAAATTTACAAGGGACACGTTAGTTTCACGCGTGTATATACAATTTTAATTTCTCTGATTATCACGCACGTGGATGACTTTTATCTATAGTGTTTCAAACACGTTTAATTCGAATATATATATATATATATATATATATATATATATATATATATATATATATATATATATTAAGAACGAAGTGATGAAAATTATTTCGAATTTTTATTCTCGCACGCGTATCTTCCGCTTACGTTCGTTATCGCGATTGTTATGTAATCAGAGAGAGATTTAATCCTATTAATAAAACTATATAAATGTGTCTTTTTTCCTCTCTTTTTCTTGTTTTTTTTTTCTTTTACTTTTTTCTTTTTCTTTTTTTCTTTATAAAAGTATAGAATAAGCTGAAGATAAATATCAGGTTGTTGGAATACGGCCGATCCCCTTCATTGATAGATATCGAGATTTTATATTAATCTATCTCTTTATGTATAGATTTATTTCATTTTTTCTCATATGTACTCATATATTATGTATAGTGTATACATTGTTCTTCATTGGTGTTTCTCCTTTAACGACAAACTCCTTTACTTCTTGTACTTCTCTCTCACACTCACTCTCTCTCTCTCTCTCTCTCTCTCTCTCTCTCTCTCTCTCTCTCTAATCCCTCTAGCGCGATACACGATCTTATTCCACAAAACAATACATAGTTGTATCGACAAACACTTGCTGATCTCATTGGTTAAACTCAATTAAAAAATGCACATTCGTAAACGGACGAACGAGTCGAGCGTGTTCCCTTTTATTTTTCATCAATCGTAAGATCTCGAACATGATCGAAGGAAATGTCGAACACGCCGATCGTTTGTCGTTCGATCGATTTTCGTAATTAAGAATGATGTAACAATCGATGCACATACGCGCGTAAAAAAAGAAATCAGTTTAAAATCGATGACGCACTCGCCCTACTGCCGAGAAATCCGTTGAATAAATCCTTCTAAAATTGTGAATGTAAATTTTTTTTTCACAGTTAAATGATATACTTGCGTGCGTTTATATGCATATCCACGCGTATGTATATCGATCGATCGTTAGAATCTATCGTCGGATCGTGTCTTCCTTGGCAGTTTTTCCAACTTTGTCCTCGTCAAAGCGAGTTTCTAAAAAAATTGTGCCACGCGTACTATGACAAGAAATTAAAAAAATACACAAGTTATATACATTGTGTGTGTGTGTGTGTTTATACATACATTATTTTACATAGACTTATGTAAAATCTATTCGCAAGATACTGAATGTTAATTCTCAATACGATTACGAATGCAATGGTCTCGTATGAGAACGAACAATCAATTGGGACTTTAATGAAAATTTCGGTGGCATGTGATTTCACGACGTTCGAAAGAAATGATGTCTCGAAGATTATTATCCAACATTGCCCAAGGTTTACTTTATATTCTTCGATATCGAATTTTTTCTCATTCTTTTTCCTTTTTTCTGGCGATCACCGTATTTTTTCTTACGATGCGATGCGTCGAAAAGAGATCGGTATGCATTTCGTCGAATCGACAAACCGAAACTTTGTTTGCGTTCCAAAAAATTCATTTATGATAATCGATCCGTTCGTATAATTAATTAATATGTAATTATCGTCATCGTTAATGACTTTTAAAAATCGTCAATAATTTTTTATTCTTTCTCGCTCTCTCATACACACAAACACGCACACACACACACGCGCGCGCATTCTCTTTCGTTTTTATTCTTTTTTTATATGGGATACCAGCCCACTGATAAAGGACCAAAGAAATATGTTGGGTCGCAAAAATTTATTTAATTTATCGTAAAGAAATCGATAAAAGTTTGCGTTCTATTTCCACCGTTATGGGCACAGTCGCGATAAAAAGGAACGATATTGTACCATTGCGCATCAAATTCACCCAAGGCTTTTAATATTAGGATAAAAAGCGAAACAAATCGATCTTGAATACACATATAAATAAATAATGGTGACTGTAGGAGAAGGAAATGAAGATTTCTATAATTAGCACCAACCACTTAAGAGTATTGTAAAGAGTCTTAGCGATAATTAATTAAAAGTTAATTATACGATAATGATCGACAAGCTACGACGACGATGTACACTATGACGCCATTTCACTTTTCTTTCTTTATTAACTAATTCTATATATATATATAACTTTCGTTTCCGCTTTCTCCTCCTTTCTCTCTCTCTCTCTCTCTCTGGCGCGCGCGCGACTCTCATTCCGACGACGACGATCGATCGACCGTGTAATAGGCGTATCTCCTTTTGTAAAACGTTCACTGGTCGAGTTATTTAATTAATTATAATTCTTCGTAGATTGTTACGAGCAATTGAGATCTAGTAGTGGAGGGATTTCATATACCTGAAACGTTTTTTTTTCTTTCCTTCCCTTTCTTTTCATCTTCTATAAGCGCGACTTGTGTTCCTCGTTCGTAAGCTCGTTCGTATTATGCTCCTTCCAAAGTTTTAATCGAATTGTGCACGTTTCGTTTCGCCGTGCAACATACCAACGAAAATCGCACGAATATAATACTCCAATTCGTCTTGTCTTTTCTAAGTTTATTTTTTTTTTCCTTTTCGTCCATCGTCCTTTTTTTTGCTTTCTTATTTGGTTCATCCATCCTCTCTACACGCACGGGACGCATTCACACTTATCTGAGGGTAACAATTGACATGCGTTTCGTAACTTTCCTAACGACTAGACAATGCGCTCTCTCGCATCGTCTCTCTCTCTCTCTCTCTCTCTCTCTCTCTCTCTCTCTCTCTCTCTCTCTCTCACTCTGTCTCGCGTACTTTTTATTTTATATTTTTATTTTATTTCTTTTTATTTATTTATTTTGTTTAACTTTTCTCCTTTCTTTTCCTTGAAATACTTGGCGAATCGCTGACTCTTACAAAGAGAGTTATCCGTTGCTTCGTCGACGAAAACCGATCGGGGGAAATTGTATTTGAGGCTTCAATTTAAAAATATAGAATGAGAATTACGAATATACGAATATTTATTGAATACGATCTTCGATGGATGATACGATGATCGACGTCGATCGAGTATCATAATTTTGTTCGTCTCTTAGCGATAAAACGCATTAACAATAACATTCGATTAACTTTGTGAAATTTTGCGTTTCTGTTGATAGGTAAAACGTTTAATGCGCGTTGTATGGAAACTGAAACGAGTTATGCTTATATCATTGGCGGATTAACGATGAACCCTTGTGTTAGTCTGACGGAGTCAGCGAAACACTGCCTATATAATATTTAACACGCGGCAAGTATATCGCGACGAATGACGCAAGTCGATCGCGAGTTTTATGAAATTCTTAAAAAGAAACAAAGAAGAAAAATAGAAAAAGAAAGGAGAGAACGTACAGTGCGACGCACACTAGCTCGACCGATTGACCATTCTCGTTCGATGGTCTTACAATTAAATTAACGTAGTTATGTATGATTTCTCATCGCGATATATCGACGAAATTGGCGTTACGAGGATCCGTCGATGATTCTCGATAAGTTTTGTTCGCGATTTTCGATAAGTTTTTTTTTTTCGGTTTTTGTAATCTTTCCTAAAAATCGTCGATCGATCTCGAACTAGGCCGAAAGATTTTCGAACCAAGGCGATCGTGGGAAAATCGTTTATTTTTTAAATGTAATCGTTTTTTTTTTTTTCGTCGTTAATCGAACTACCTAATGAATAATCATACGGTGTCTCTCATACTTGCGATCAGAAACGGACTAGCTATTGAAGAAGCGACAATATCGCGCCGTTCTCTCTCTCTCTCTCTCTCTCTCTCTCTCTCCCCCAACATATTATCGTATATTCTTCGTTTCTCTCGTCCCTTTTTTTGTCGTTCATCGTTCTTTGGCTTAATACGAGTTAGAGTACAGAAGGGGTCATGGCCGTACTCTCATCCGTGAACGAAGCTTTGCCCGTTCCTTATCTGAAATATTTGAGACCAGCGACGAGGAGAAATTTCTCGATAAAAAGCTCGGAGTCAAGGACGGCGATGTGAGCTGCTCGACCGATCAGAGCGTTTGCCGTAGGTGGAAGCGCGTGATGAACATCGTATCTGACCAAACTCACACCGGATGCCGACATCACGGGATAGAGTATATTGTGCACCATCTCGCGATACGCTGCCCCTAGAAATATAATAAAACTTGTCGTGAAATCGGTTAAATATAATAGACAGACAAATTTATATATTCGTATGCGTCGATCGAGGGAAAAGAAAAAGAAAAAGAAAAAGAAAAAAAAGCGAATATATTCGGAGCTCGTTTCTTTCCGCATAGGCGATTTCCGCGAGGAAATATCGGTATACCTTGATCGGACGGATCGCGTACGGCAGCCTTGCAAAGTTCTATTCTCGCCGAGTGAAGCGGCACGTACCGATCTTGGGCGCTTCCGCACAAGAGCACGTGCTTGAATTTTTGCAAATTGCTCTTCTGACTTAAACGAAACATGAAGGAACGCCTGACGTCTGGCGCGTCCTTCATCGCCAGTTGGAGCAACGATCCGGACTTTTTCCATTTTTGCATGAACCACATACCTGGTGATATACGAAAGTGATATAGAAACGAATGTGTACGTATAATGTGTATTTCTAACGGCATCGACATCGGCATCGACATCGGCATCGACATCGGCATCGACATCGGCATCGACATCGGCATCGACATCGACATCGACATGGGCACTGCGCGTCGCACGCACACCGTCTCCCCGTTTTTAAATATAATCTCACTCACCAGCGTTAACCAATCCACTGGTATTATAAAGAGTGCCTAAATGGGGTCCGCTTAAACTAAGGAAGGTATGCAAACGAGGAAGTAGTGGCCGAAGTTGTGGTCGCGTTAGAGCACTTCGTATGATGATGGTCCCCAGAGAGTGTCCGATGAAGCTCACTTTCGTTGGATTCAAGCCCGATATTTCGATGTGATGACGAATCTCGGCCACCAGTCTATCCGTCATCGTGTCAAAGTCCGAGAAGGTATCTCCCTTAAAAGCGATACGATTAGATTCGACGACAAGATCGTACAACAGGTCGTAGAAAGGTGAAGAATATTAATGCTTCAAGGATGAATACTTACTTGATTCTTTTCGGACATGAGAAAGTCCAAGTGTGCCCCGGGTAGACCCAATTCGAGATAAGTCTTGACGAGACGTAAATCAGCCGCATTACCATCGAGCCCGTGTACGCAAACGATTAGATGAGCACCTTCCGGCGAGAAGAGTCGGTACTCGTCGCTGATGTGGAAATACGGCAAGGTCGAGGCCAGGCTCGGGTAATCGCTAAGAGGCACATTCGATCTTAGAGGTTGAATCGACGACGGGGTCAGAAGGTCACCGTATCCGAAAGAACGGGCACGCTTATGGAAGCGATACTGCGCTTCCTTGCGTTCTCTAGATGGTTTAAGGTAGATAAAGAGAACTTAAAATACGAACGGAAAGGTGGAGCGGAGTGAGTGAGCGAGCGAGCGAGCGAGCGAACGAGCGAGAGAGAATTAGAAACGGCGAATCGAAACGCCTCGGCGGGAAGAAATAAAAGATAAAAATTTTGAGAGAGAGAGAGAGAGAGAGAGAGAGAGAGAGGAAAAGTGAGAATCGTTGCGCGGTCTGTCGGAAAAGTTTTGGGGAGGATCGAGAGAATTGCGAGGAGAATCCTGAAAACTTAATAAATACACACCTATAAATCCTTCCGGAGAAGCTCATCTGTCGCTTAAATTCCTCCTTGCATTTTTTAAAATTGATCAAGTCGTCCTGCGTACTCTGTAAAAGTTCCTTGCCTTCTTGATAACAATCCAAACAGATGTCTCTACCACCGCCACCACCACCGCCACCACCACCGCCGTACGCATTTTCCCGAGTACGTTGGGGACTACACGGAGCGGTCTTGTTTCGCTTGGGACTCCGAGTTCTCTTTACAGTCTCGTAGACGTGATAAAGAGGATTGTCGATAGGGGCTGGTGGATCACGAAACTCCTCGGGAGGTGGTGGCTCGTCTTGAAACATCTTGGGCGGTGGCAATCTAACTTCTTCGTAAGAATGTTCGATCGGACTATTCTCCTTCGCCGGACTCTTTTTCCTCGGTACGATCTTGGAAAGTTTCTGACGCAACTGCTCGCTCGACAATCTAGCGTTCCGCCTTTGTTCCGAGCTAGAGGTGTCGCCGCTGCTGACCCAACCGGAACACTCGGACGTCAAGTTGCTCGAGCTCGAACTCGTCGTAGGGCTACTCGGACGAGTGGACGGCGGACTAAGGGGATTTGGAATGACGGGGTGATTGTTGCTAAGGCTATCTTTGCTATCGCGTATCGGCATGCATGGCAGAGAAACGGCGCTACGCGGGACTACGATTTTGTTTTGTGCCACGGGAACGCTGGCGCATCTCAGTCTTTTCACATTGGGCGGCTGTTCATTCACGGTACTTGAAATTTCGGACGATGGCGTTTTACCGTTCGTAGCCGATATCTCGATCGGAGACTTTATCGGTTCAACCTGGAAAGAGGATACGTAATTTCTATTTATATATTACTATGTATGGTTTCTTTTCTTTTCTTTTCTTTTCTTTTCTTTTCTTTTCTTTTCTTTTCTTTTCTTTTCTCCTTCCTCTTTTGAAAACTCTTGTGTCGTTAGACAAATTTTGGAAGCAGGCCAAACGGGGAACGAAAGAATTCCGAACGAAAGTTACCTTCAGAATGATCTTATTGTTATTCTCAACTTCGAGGACACTGGTCGTAGGTGCCGAAGGTGGATGACGATACTTGGGCAAAGGCGCGACAGCCGGATCCTGATAAGCCGGAGGCGGTGGCGCGGCCTTCCTGTTCCTATGAGCAGCGCACTTTCTAACATCCTCGGGTGGACGTTCGGTGTCCAGAACGGGTGCGGAATGTGGCCTCCTACCGTGCTTGTCCCGTCTTCTCTCGAGGCGCGTTTCCCTCTTTGGTTCGACTTTGAGCGTGATAACCTCGTAAAGAGGCTCGTTAGGCGATTCGAGCGTTTTTTTTTCGCGTTGACCACCTCGCTTCTGTTGCTTTTCCTCCGCGTAACGCGACAATGTCGTACCGTTCCGCGGCGACGACCTCGTCGCTCTCTCCTCTTTTTTCTTCTCTCTCGTTCTCTCTCGCCTAAACTCGCAACATTCGTTCAGACTCTGTCCAACCTCGTCGAGGAGTCTGTCGGTGCTCTTTGGTCTCTTTGGTCGATGATCGGTCTCGTCCCTGGTACGCCCGCTGGTGCCGTTCGTACGATAAAAGAAGGAATCGGTGGTGGTCGAGGAGTAATTCGATACTCTGTACAACGGTTCGATCAGTAACGAATGACTGCTCGTCAGCGTCGCACCGTTCATCGTATCCTGCATTTCCCGATTGCGCTGTCCGTTATGACCCGAGCTCGTTTTCCCGATCGTGTGGTAACGTCGCGATTCCAATCCGTTCGTTTGATTGTATTTACCACCTGTTTGTTGTGCCTGCTTTCTCGCGTTTCCACGATACGTTATCCTGTCGAGAGTGGCCGTGTGAAGAGGCTTTTGTTCGTGCAAGAAACCATCCGTGTTTGCGTTCGACTTGCCGAGAGGGAAATTGTTTTGTTCGTTGCCGGAGAGCCCTTGGCGGTTCAACAATCGATGGCTCCTTGGCTCCAATCGTATCCTTCTGGTGTCCAAAGAGTGAAAGTCTGAAATAAGATGACTAATATGCGACGACTGACAACAAGAAAACAAGAAAACAAGAAAAAAAGGAAACAAGAAAAGAAGAAAAGAAGAAAAGAAGAAAAAAAGAACGCGGAAGAAAGAAAAAGAAGAGGACGATACCTTCGGGGTTTTTGCTCGAGGATTTGCTCTCGGTATTCAAGCAATCGGCCAATTGGGCCAAGTCCAGCGTTCTTATGTAGGAGGGTACCGCCGTTGGATTCTGTTCGCAGGATTTGGCGGACGGCCGATAGCCAGGCAGTCGATTGTCCGATGGTAGCTCGGGAAACATCGAGACGAGAAGCGAACCGATGGACGCGGATTGCGGATCGACTTGTTGCCGATTTTGCACCAACATCTGCGTGGATTTGGCACGAGGAAGGGGTATCACCGGAGTGGAACTCAACGATGGGTTTGGCGCCGAACAGGCTTGCTGGTGTCCACCGGACGGTGGTAAGAGGGTGTTGCCGGACGTTGTTACCGTTGACCTTGGCCTTCCTCTCGACGGTACGGTCGCTGGTGGAGTCGCGTTTCTAATTCCGCCACGTTGTTTCGGAAACAATTGCGTCGAGATCGATCTGTAGAAAATCGGCGTAACGAATGACTTTCATCGAATCGCACGAAACGAACCGAACGAGGATCGTTGGAGGCCCGAACAAACCTGGGTAACGTCTTGGACGAAGACCTTGGCTGTAACGGCGCCATTTCGGGGCCAAGCTGATCGAGAGACTTGCTGTGCCTGGCCGGCAACGTCGAGGAGGGAGTGGTCGCGAAACGAGCCTGCATCGCTCCTATATCCTGCGCGGCACCCTCGCTTCTCGGCGACCAGATACCCATAGATCTGGACTCCAGAATCGCGGCGATCCCGCAGCTGCAATCGTCCATGCTGGGAACTGGAGGATAACACATTCAACCTATAACGTATTATCGCTTTTTTCTCTTTAATCGGCGAAACGTCCGATAACCGATCTAGATCGTATCAACCGAACGGTCTTCTTCTTACTACTGTTTCTGTGTCTCTGCTGCATATCGGCATATTGATCCTCGAAGATTAAGGGCAACGAATGAAGATCGCCATCCAATTCCGGGCAATGCACCGGCAACGGTGGTAGCGAGGCGAGATAACGCGATCTTCGTGCGGTCTCGCTCACAGCCTGATAAGATTGATAATTTGCGTCGTAACAGCCCGCCGCCGAGGTTCGCGGATTTTCGAGCACGAAGAAACCCTCCGCGAAGCGTTTTACCTGCAATAACGAACGCGATGAAAACGAGTACACGATCGTAGGAAACGTGCCGCGATATATCTTACTCGCAACTGATGATGAATCCTGGCGAGATGTTGATGCACAGCTTCGCGACCGGAGAACGCTTCCAGAAAGTGTTGCCAGAGGACGATATTTTGTGCGCATAGTTGAGCTATATCCGCCTCTTCCGTGTCCATCATCTGCAATCGAAAAGTTTTCAAGATTTTTCTTTTTCAAGATCGACCGATCGCTCTTCTTCTTTTCTTTTTTTTGGGGGCGAGGGGGAGGGGGAGGGGTGGTATTGGATGGCAAATCGATACACGACCTTGGTGATCTCTTTGTGCGTGTTCTGTGCAAGCTCGAGTGCCCTTTGCTGCCAAGAGGGTAGGAGTCTCGCTAGATCGGCCAGATCGTTCAACAGGGATTCCCTAGCGGCTAAAAGTAATCTCGTCACCTCCTGTTGAATCAACCTGGCGTGTTGCATCCTGGTAGCCGAACCGACGCACCTCGTCGTACTTTCCTACGGCCAAAGAAATGACGAATGGAGAATTCGATCGCGGTAGGTTTAAGGAAAAACCAACGAGCCAGCACTTGGCTGGCAAACTTACGACGTTCCCGAACGCTGCGTTGTTTTCATTGTTGGCCGTCGTCTGTTTAAACTGCAACCAAGGCTTCCCACCGCGCGGTGCGCTACAAAGTTACGTTGATGGGTTGATCGGTCCAACGGGAAGATTAATAAATACGCCGAGAAGATATTTCTAAACTTACCAACTCTGAACGTAATGCAGGATGCTCTTCCTGATTGTTCGCGTGCGAAAATCCAATATAAGAAACGAAAATGGGTAATGTATAGCGTGCCAAAGTATAAATAGAGGAGAGAGAGAGAGAGAGAGAGAGAGAGAGAGAGAGGAGAACGAAAGAGATACCGACTTGATGTACGGCTGATGAAGCGCCACGAGGCAAGCGTGGATCGTGATGGATACGGCGGCGAGATGAAAGTAATCGAAGAGTACCGGGAGATGATAATGGAGGCCCTTCGTTGGCGCGAAGTTTAGCTGCAATGCCCTGAAAAGGAATCGAACGGAGAATAATGAAAGAAAAAACGCGCGAAAGAGAAGAAGAAGAGAGAGAGAGAGAGAGAGAGAGAGAGAGAGAAAGAGAGAGAGAGAGAGAAAGGAGTGCACGACTCGTTCGAAAGTATCGATTTTCGTTCGTTTCATCGAAACGGTCGTTCGTTGTATCGCGTTTCTAATACGTGCTAGCTAAGGAACGTGTGCGTGCATGCGTGTGCGCGTGAGTGTGTGTCCAAGAGTCCCCTAGTTACGTGAGCGTGTTCCCCATCGTGATCGCGATAAACCGATTGTAAATGAGACTGAGAGAGGAGAGAGAGAGGGGGGAGGGAGGGAGGGAGGGAGGGAGGGAGGGAGGGAGGGAAGGAGAGAGGCAGCCGTTAAAGTGCTCACCTCGATGACACGCACGCCATGTTTCCGGGTTGTGTATGTTCGCTGAACCATAGTTCGACGCCGAGATTGAAGTGGGTGCGAGACAGGACCTCCTCGATCTTGTGACTGTGTACAAGGACGTGGGCACGAAATAGGACCGAAGTACCCAATGTCACCTCTTCGTTCCTGTAGAGGATCGGAAAGCGTTTGCTCGTGCCCGGTGCCTCCAACGAATCTAAAACGATGTCTTTACGTTCCCCTATTGCCCAATTAGAGGGTGACGATGATTCGCGATTAGACCCGAGTAATTGATTTCATCGCTGTCAAGGGAAACTCTTGATCGTTTTATCGAAAGATATTCTTGATATTCGTATCTCTTCTCTCGCTTTTTTATCTCTCGTTGAAAAAATATATTTTTTAATGAAAAAAAGTTGAGCGCCGATAGACCCAAATGAATCCGATGCGATCTCATATATCGCATTGTATCGTCCTTGGTTCGCAATCATTTACCCGGGTCTGATCTTTGACGGACACTCACGGTTTCGCGGCTGATTGACTTCCACCTTGACCGGCAATTTTGGCGACACTCGAAGAGCCGTCCGGATTTGGTAATATCTACGTGAACAGAGATCGGACATATTTTCATCGGAGGATTATCGCTCGGGAAAGATGATAAAAGTGAAACTTTAGTCGGGAGTGTGATTTCTCTTCTCTCCGTTTAACCGTTTGCTTCTATTTCTACGCGACTCCCTCGAACCGCGGAGACCGGAGAGCCTTTTCATAAGTCGTGCAATCAAAGAAGCTTTCGATACTCCTTACCCTCGCTGAAAGAGGTCAACATTGTAGAACTTGCAGAGCTCCAGGGAGAACTCGAGGGTAGCCTGTAGATCGCTCATTTCGATCCTCAGAATGGAAGGAAGCTCCCTCTCCCTTGCCGATCACCTTTCTACCTCGATTACTCTCTCTCTCTCTCTCTTTCTCTCTCCCTCTCCCTCTCTCTAATCGTACGAGGTCCAACTTCGTGCAGGACGATGTCTCGTCTGTCTAGATATTATGCTCCATCCTCCGTCCATCTTACTCGAACCATCCTCGGCGCCAAAGGTCCTCTGTCAAGAAAGGAAATAAAAATAGGTGACTTATCATTAGAATAATTTGTCCTGCCGAACGTATTATTATCGAATTAAAGTACGAATTAACGAGTCAAAAGCAAATGCATTTCGAATCTAAGATCGAGCATTTGTCCCATTCGTTTATTAGCAACGAATAAAGGAGAGCAACGAGGAGCAAGCGAGTTTTCCGCGAGTACCGCGAGTACCGCGAGTACCGCGCGTACACGAGAAAATAATGGGAGTCGGCGTTAGCACGGCCGGGTACAAAGCACTCGGACCTAACGATTTCTCGCGCGACTCGAAAACGACTTTTTTTACTCGAAAATTAAGTAGCCGCGATAAAAAGCCGTTGAAAAGTAGTTCGCTTTAAACACGCCCCACTGTCAAGGTCTCTCGAAGGCCGTATGCCCACAAACGTGCTCCTCTCTTTTCTCTCTCGCTCGAAAGATCAACGACCTCTTTCACCGGGCGAAGACAAGAGATAGGCACCGGAACGAGGAAGAGAGAGGGAGAGAGAGAGTGAGAGCGTTAAAGAAGTGGGAGCCACGCGAAAAATTCCAACCACGCGTCATCTGCTTCATCTCGGCATCCCTCTTCTCCATTCCTCGATCTTTTTCACTTTTCCTTACTCACGACACCGTTCGTTCCTCGCGATCGACGACGATTGCCGTCGCGTATTTACGCCTCAACAAATTTAACTTTGAACAAAATTACAGAAAAAAATTCGAGTGGAAATAATAAATTACATATTATGGTGAAAATATAAGTAAATGAAATCATTTTGAACATTTACTTTGAAGATTTTTTCCAAGAATTTTGTCGCAATTTCTCATCCAAGGCGGTAAGTATATCCTATTGCTCTCTGACAAATCCCATCCCGATAACGGAGAATTCTTTATCCGCGAGATAAAGTCGAAGCATCGAAGATGCTTTTATCGAAGGCAAGCAAAGAGAGAGAAAGAGAGAGAGAGAGAGAGAGAGAGAGAGAGAGAGAGAGAGAGAGAGAGAGAGAGGAGGATTTTTTTATCGAAGCAATTTGAACCTCCTTAAGGAGAGATTATATACTGCACAAAGAGAAGAGACGATGCTGTATCCTCTTTCTCTCTCTCTCTCTCTCGCCGTCTGATACACGTAACGCGCGAGGTTGCTCGTGCGAAGAAAATAGAAGAGGCGAGGCGAGGCGAGGCGAGGCGAGGCGAGGCGAGAAACCACCCATCGAGCCTGCTATGTTAAGCCTTAGGAGAGTTAAAAATATCCGAATGGCGTAAACGGTAGGCGGAATCGAAGGAAAGAAAAAAGAGGAAAGAAAAGAAGATACGTTTCCGAGACAAATGAACGGCCGGCCGTGCTTTATCATTCTTTCTTCATCTTCGTACCTTTATCGAGCTTATAGTTGGACATTCGACGATTTCCTAATCGTTGACGTAAAAGAGAAGAAAGAAGGGGAGGTAAGGGTAGGGTCGACAATATTTCTGGTGTCGAGGCCGACGCACCGTGGCCCAGTTTAACCCTCCCCATCCGGAATGATCCGAGACACGACTTACGCGCGAGCTTTCGTACTCTCCGTGGCCTACTTACGATCAACGTCGACGCGACTCCTACTTCCCGAAGTGAAAAAGCTTTCCCAAGCGAAGAAAGACGACATCGATTTAGATTTCTCTCTTTCTTTCGAGCGGATCAATTCTTCGAAAACTCCTTTCGTAGGCAAGTTAAACCGAGCGTTATAAGAGAGAGAGAGAGAGAGAGAGAGAGAGAGAGAGAGAGAGAGAGAGAGAGAGAGACAAGATAATTGCTTATCGATCTCTCGGGGGATTAATCGTTTACGTAATTAATCGAGATCAGCATTATCGGATTATCCGTGATCGTTCTAATCTTTGGTATATCGTACTCGTTATATTTCGATCGAAAGTAATCCTAGATATTGCTATTTATTTTTTTCCCTCCAACGTTATCTCTTTCCTCGAGAAGAGTGCTCGGTCTAGAGAACCACGCGGACAGAAGAGATAGATAGATAGATAGATAGATAGATAGAGATAGAGAGAGAGAGAGAGAGAGAGAGAGAGAGAGAGAGAGAGAGAGAGAGAGAGAGAGCCTTGATTGGCTCGAGATCTCGACGCAATCCGAAGGTCGTTGGATAACGTCCAAAGGAACGCGATCCAGGCTTCGAACGATCAGGTTCCGCTGAGAAAAGATACATATACCTATATACGCTTAGGCGCGTCCGCTACGTATTTAGACGTAGGACGACGACAACGCGTGCATTGTCTTCTTCGTAGAATCGCAAGAGCGTTCTTGGACGGGATAAAAGGGATTCTTTTTGTCTTTACGCGCGATCGACGGAGCATCAAACTGTTCGTATAATAGAAAGATCCTCTCAACCCTGAACGAGAGCGTTGCAACATACCCGATTAAATAAATATGTGCCCTTATAAATATCTTTTTAACCTGAATCCCGATATGCCAAAGGTCGACCGATCCATATAGAAACGGGCAAAAAGGAGAAAAAGAAAGAAAGAAAGAAAGAAAGATTATTTCCGAAGGATGGAAATATTTGTTTGCCGTTGGCAAGCGAAAAACGTGAGAAAGTTTACGGGGTCGATAAACTCTCGCATTTGGTATACGATATCTTTCTCTTTAATCCAATTAGGGTGCAGACGAGGTTAGCGATTCTACGAGTAGACCGAGCATGAACGAGAGAAACACCGTTTACGATTTACTCTTTCAACGGATTAACCTTGAAGAATTTTCCAGTGGAGCCTTCGTCCTACGATTTGTCGCGTAACAACGTCATACAGATTTTTTCCTCTTTCTTGCGGTTCTATTAAAAAAAAAAAAAAATCGGAGGAGGCCTGGAAATATCGACGATGCCGTATCGCGATATCGTCTCGGATTTATATATTATTTATAACATATCTGAGAAAGTATGCGAAGCAAACGGATAACGTATCGTCCCCGACGTACTTACCGACGTACCGCGCGAAACCTGTTTTCCTCATACAAACGCAAACTAATAGGACGATCGAATAGAAATCGAATGGAAGGTGACGCAGGAAGTCGGCCATCGCGCACAAGGGACACACCTTCGTCGGGGAGAGAGAGGGAGAGAGGAAATGAATCCGAGGGGTTGGAAAATTGAAATTTCATATCGATTTGCGACTCCTTTCGTTCGACCGGCACGAAGAGACCTCTCCTCCGTCACCCTCCTCTCTCTCTCTCTCTCTCTCTCTCTCTCTATTATCACCGGTCGTCAACCTATCGATCCAGCAACCGACCACTTGCGAGAAAATTTCTTGAATTTGTTCCGTCACTCGTCGCCAGACTTCCCCGAGGAAAGCTCGTACGAGGACGTTTTAACTTGCTCCGCGTATCTTGCTGCGTTATTTCCGTGATTCTTTTCAACGAACAATAGCGGCTCGTTATCACCGATTAATCGTCGATCGAAATACTTCATCGATATCACGTGTGGTTAGACGATGTAACGTTATCGTAAAAGTCGTAAGTGTCTACGATTCTCTCGATATTATTCACGATATAAAGATATACTTCGTACGTATGTACGTACCTTCGCCCTTCGCCCTTCGACCTAGTCACATTTCGCCACCGTCGCTTTTACGGTAAAAGAAAATTTATTTGACCAGACGTCTAGACACCTCTTCCATCTTCCCATCGACTCGGTTCGACTCGATCGAATCGATGAAGAATCACGCGACGGAGATAAACGATAGGATACAGACCGATCGAGACGAATTTCGAATATCAACGAGTTGTAAACCGTAATATATACCCAAGTATTTGTCACCTGGAAATGTTGCTAATAATTATTTCATTAAAAAACTCGTCTTCATTTTCTTCTTTTCTCTTTTACTTTCCTATTTCGTAAGCTCTGGAGGAGGAAGAAGAAGAAGAAGAACCGAGTTCCCTTCTTTTGTCTCGGCACTCGGTACTTTTTAAATATTTTTTCGGTCTCTTCGAGCGACTGGGTGAACTTGGAGCGAAGAGGTTTGTTACGAGAAGAGAAAGACAAAAAGAAAAGGGGAGTTGGAGGGCCGGTAAATCGTTGGACAGGAAACCTCGAGATGACGCGAGAAAATACGAAAGGTGTCTTAAATAAGTACGAGCCTCGACGTATCGCGAGAATGCTCTCTCTCTCTCTCTCTCTCTCTCTCTCTCTCTCTCTCTCTCTCGTGAACTCGCAAAGCAAAATTCATTGAAGTATCAAGATCGTTCCTCTTTTTTACCTTCCTTCTTGTATCCATTCGGTCTTGAAGGGCGCAGCCTCGCGATGCCTCTTGAAACGACAATATGACGAGACATTATTCGTCGACAATAACTTTTAACTCGTATCGCTTCTCTCTTTTTCTTTCTCTCGCGGAAGCAGCAAAAGCCCTACTCCGTCGTCGTTCCAACGATAAACCGGAAACTCGATAGTATCGTTCCTCCGTTCTTCCCTTCGTTACGATCACGATAAATACATAGAGAAATACTGTTTCGCAAATACCGTTAAATGTTATTACCGCGACTATGATACGTGGCCGCGTCTCGTAGATAGTCTCGAGCAAATCCGCACGGTTCGACTCGGGCGGGCAGGCGGGCGTGCTCGCGTGCTCGCCGAGTTTCGAGCCTAAAACGATAAAGCGTGCTTTATTAGGGTGATTCGTAGACAAACGTCACGTGTTCGAACCCCATTTATTTACGTCTTTCTCACCCTCCATCTTTGTCCTTCAACCATCATAAATTTTACAAACACGCGCCAAACTCGTAGATAAGCATCGTCTCGGACAAGCTCACCGTCGCAACATCCCCTAAATTTCTTTTTCTTTCATTCCCGGCGCGCGTTCCTCGTACCCGAAAAAGCGCGAGTCGGATATTCGCCGACCGAGCAACGTCGTTCGTACAGTAAAGTAAACAAACGGTATCGTAAGATCTTCCCGAAAAATGATAATATGGTATGCGTGCTTATGTATGAGATCGAACAAATTAATGTTGCTCGTCGCGACGTCAAAATCGTTGAAAAAAAAAGAAAAAAGAAAGAGAAGAAACAAATAATCGATACGAAAACATTCACGTTTGCATTAAACGACAACGCGTTCCAAATGCATAGATGAATCTCTAAATACACGAACGATGGAATGAGCACGCTTGTGCAAAAATTCAAGAATATATAATATCGAATATCGAATATCGAATATCGAATATCGTAAGCTCATCGTACGACGATCAAACGAAATGAAAATAAGGCTACCAGCTTTTATACGGAGGAATAATCGTCGTTTAAATGAATCCTTAAACCAAACAACGATAATAATAGATAACCATTAAGGGGTTATCGAGTACGGCCGTGCAATTCGGATCGTGAGATATAAAAGAAAGAAGAAAAAAAAAAAAAAGGAACAAAAAGGAGAAAGGAAAGAAAGAAAGAAAGTAAACGAGAAAGAAGAAAAAGGGAAGTGGCCGTTCGTATGAAATACTCGTTCGAAGAGTAAACGAGCAGAAATCTTGGAAAGAAACGGGAGGCTTCCGTCGCTAATCGGGCAGGTGGTGCATCGAGCCAAGAATTTAATACATCTTGACCCGAATAGTTTGAAAAAGCGCCTTCGACGCTCGTTATTTCTTTCGTCCATCGTTATGTACCTCTCTCAGTTTCTCTCTCCCTCTCTCTCTCTCTCTCTCTCTCTCTCTCTCTCTCTCTCTCTCTCAGTTCTTTACCACCGGAGTAGAGTCGGTTGGATTATTTATCCCGTACTCACGACGGTCCGTGCCCAGAAATACCTCCACACGGAATAAGATTCGGTACGAACGGATCGATCGGACTGGAAAACGTTCGTTGTCCTCTTCTTTCGTGACGTTTCAATAACGGACTCTGAAAAGACGAGACACTCTCGTCGGAGTAACTCGGAGGGAGGGGTGAGCGAATGTGTGTGTGTGTGTGTGTGTGTGTGAGAGAGAGAGAGTCTAGTACTCGGGTTGATTGCGAGAGCAGCATCGATTCATAACGGTGACATCACTTTGAGGAAAATATTACAAGAGTAGGAGTTTCCTTCCT
Source organism: Dolichovespula saxonica (assembly GCA_911387935.1). NCBI lineage: Eukaryota > Metazoa > Arthropoda > Insecta > Hymenoptera > Vespidae > Dolichovespula > Dolichovespula saxonica. The sequence continues at coordinate 6,192,681 of OU427005.1, read as the reverse complement.
TAAATTTATATACAACATCTATTATACGAGGGTTCTTCTCGAATATCCTTTCGAGATCTTCATTGTTTCCACTCGTAAACAAGACACGACGTTTCACCGTACGTTAACCTTTAAGAGCCGGCCAACTCTACGATCTATGCAAGTATGTCGAGTGATGCTCGAGGTTGGACCGTTTTAAGCGATAGCTTAACCCTTCTTTGTGTATTCCTTGCTCACCACCACTCGATCGATCTCTAAGATTTTATAGGAAAGCTCCTTCGGCGTGTCCTATTTAAATCGATCGAAATTGTCGTCTCGCGGCTGCTTGACCGCGATGGTCAACGTCATAACGACTCTTGTGATTTGTAAATTAAAGAAAAATCCGATCGAGCATATTTGTCTCTCTCTCTCTCTCTCTCTCCTTCTCCCTCTCCCTCTCCCTCTCCCTCTCATCGAGATAAAGTCACCGATGCGTCCGTGGCTGATTCCCCCCGAGACTTCACCTGGCCCAGCACTCGAAAACAAATATTGGGGCTGACCTTTCGATAAGCACGAACAATCGGGAAATGTCAGGGTGCGAGCTTTGTGTTCTCTATTTATTGTTCGTATTAAAATCCCTTCCCATCTCTCTCCCTTTTTCTCTTTCTTTTTCTGCCGCTACTTCTCGTACGTTCGCCGCAGGTTCCTCTTTCCAAAAGGAAAATGCCGGAAGCAAAGGCGATGCTCTTTGCAAGGCGATTCGGTCCGGGGCTTTAAAAGGTTGGCAGACCGAACGCGTTCGCTCGAAAGTGCCCAATCGAGGAAAAATTGGAAAGAACGCGTCCCCTATGCTCCTAAATATCGTCGTCGAATAAAAAGCGAACGAGTGGAAAGTTCGTATCGAAGATATTTTTAAGAGGTCGTGTGCGATTAGAAAAGAAAAGGGGGAAAACACGCAAAAAGAGAAGAGGAGGGTGAAGGTAAAGGTAAGAAAAGGGTAATTCATGTTCAAAGTGTAATTCATTACGCGTATCCTCGAGTGCTTTATACTCTCGAGTTTTCCCTATCGATCGAGCTTATAAAGTTTCCCTCGTAAAGCGTAGCACGAACGAAATTTGCCCGAGTGCCGACATCGTTTTATATTTCATCTCGCTAAGTCCACAGTTATTTTTGTCCCATACTAGGGAAATTTTGCGATAGCGGTGCTCCGCAGTACACGGAAAGAGAAAGAGAATAACAAAGAGAAAGAGAAAGACAAAGAGAAAGAGAAAGAGAAAGAGAAAGAGAGAGCGTATATAGAAGTGTACTTGACCGGAACGATAACAACGAACTCGATGAATCACGATGAGACACGCTTATCGATACGCCGTGATCGATAAGATCGTACCGACTCGACACACGTAATCCGTAATCCGGTTCGTGGGTCGCGCGTAAACGCGATATTAAAATTTTTCCAATCTACCTCCGACCTCTTTTTTCGAAATATCTGTTTCACTCAGATAGATTAGAAAGATAAAGCGAATGAAGGGGAGCGAGCGAGCGAGAGAGAGAGAGAGAGAGAGAGAGAGAGAGAGAGAGAGAGAGAGAGAGAGAGAGAGAAAGAAAGAGAGAGGATAAACTCATCCGCGGTACTAAATTACAGGGAACGATGTGTACACGAGTCGAGTACCTTGATAACTTTTGATCAATTCCAAAGTATGCTCTCGAGAAAAAATTTAGCCGATGTACCTAAAGCGAAACGACGAACTCTATTATCGAAACAAAAGGGAAATAGATAAAATGTAAGTAAAAAGGATGATATAAAGCCTAGCCGAATATCGACGACGTGGCGAGAAATCATTAAAGTTGTCCTCACGATGGCCTTCGAGCGTAGTCCGAGTACACACTTTCGAGAAAAACATGAACAAACGTATGCACGTACGTACATAGGTCGTGGGATGTTGGTGAAAAGAGTGGTAGAAGAAAGAGGTTGACGAGCGTGTCGAGATAAAGAGAACGAGAGAAAGAGAGAAAGAGAGAAAGAGAGAAAGAGAGAATGAGGGAGGAAGCGAGAGAAAGAAGGGTTTGAGCTCGATGGTGGGGGATCAATTTAGAAGCCGTGACTCACTCGACACGGTGACGTCGTTAGCGAGTACCCCTCGCAGCCCTCCTTGAAAAAAAAAAAGAAGAAATAATCCGGTAGCTCGCGCTATCTCTCTCTCTCTCTCTCTCTCTATAAGCGGGGACTAATCGAGGCCAGTGCACACACCTCTCGGAGGATGGGTAGAAACGTGGGTGGGTGGGAGAGAGAGAGAGAGAGGACAGCGTTCGGTGGAATTCGCGGAGGTAGCGATGGATGTGGATGCAAAGAGGAAGAGGAAGAGGAAGAGGAAGAGGAAGAGGAAGAGGAAGAGGAAGAGGAAGGGTGAGGTTGGAGAGTCGAGGAGGAGGAGGAGGAGGATAGGTGGTGGTGGTGGTGGTGGTGGTGAGGAACTTCTCTCGAGCGGTCGACGGGCCTCGAGTATTATTCTCGGTATTCTAGTGTAACACTCGACGCCGTTTGGAGAGGAAGAGAGGGGAGAAGGAAGAAGTGGTGGTAGTGGAAAATAGGAAACAGAGAGGGTGGATAGCGGCGGTCCAGGAAAAACGTCAAGTGCAAAAGGGCACGAGATGCGAAAGCACGCCGTATACAATAACGCGACCAGCTCCTCTTCTCGTTACGTCGGAAAGCTTCGCCGACGCGAGCTTTGCGTGTCGGCGGTCTCCCTCCTCTTTTAAAAAAAACAAACGAAAAAAGAATAGAGAGAGAGAGAGAGAGAGAGAGAGAGAGAGAGAGGAGAGGGGGAGGATGGAGGAAGAGGGGTGGTTGATAAAAAGAAGTAAATGAGAGAGAGAGAGAGAGAGAGAGAGAGCGAAGGGGTGGAAAACATCCCAATCTACGTTAGGAGTCTTAACGTCCCTTCGCCCCAATTACCGTCTCGTTCGCGATCGTAATTTGCATCCGACCTGTATATTTCCTCGACGAGCACGAAACTATGCGATCCTTCTCGCGTCTCCTCCAATCTCCGCCAACAGAGATGCGCCTAAGATTACGCTCGAGCATCCCTTATTCAACGAATTATCCATCAATGAATTTAATATCGGATATTCGTTGGTAAGGAAAATGCGTCGATGGGACGAAAACGACAGATTAATAGGGAAATATTTGTTGTTCTCTTTAAGAGAAACGACACATTAAAAGTAATGACTCGACTTACTCACTGAACACGAAATTAACGTCGAGGACGCGTCGATGACGTCGATGATTCGTCGATCGAGAATCAACGAAAAGTGGCATCCTTCTTTCGTTCTTATTCTCTACCTCCTTCTTTATCCTTCGTCGTATCCTAGCACGCCACCACCTGTCCGGGCTGCTCCCGGCATGTCCCTCGGCAGCTCCCAAACGGTTCACCAACACGTTACTTCGGCAACACCCACTTTCTCCTCTGGCCTCGTAACCTCGAGGGCTACTTTTCTCTCTCTCTCTCTCTCTCTCTCTCTCTCTCTCTCTCGCTCTCGCGCGCGCGCTAGCTCTACCTATCTTTATCTTTCCCTTTTTCGACGAAGGCGCAGCACAGGCACGAGCACCTACCACTACCTTTCAAACGACCACCACGACCCTCCACCGTGACTCTATCCCTTGGCAGAAAGATAGTAGCAGGAGCGATAACAAACGCTGCCAGCAGCGGTTGCAAATAACGACGACTGACCGAAGAGGATTCGGCTCGCTTTTGCAGCAGCCGCTTTGCGATGCGTGGCGGAGCTCACCTCTTGCAAGGTGAGTACTCGACGTTCCCTCTTTCTCTCTCCCTCCCTCTCTCTCTCTCTCTCTCTCTCTCTCCTGCCCTATCGACTAGCCCCCGCCGCCGTGACCCATCCCCCCTCTCACCCTCTTGAAAAGCGCACAGTGTTGTGCCGTCGCTGTCGAGAAGGCAACTGCCGACGAGCGGAGTGACGCTGCACCGTGGTGACAGAGAGTCCAAGATACGCACGTGCAGTACCACCTCCGCCGCCGCCGCCGCCGCCACCGCTGCCGCCGCCTCGTCCCCCATCTTTGTCCGATACCAACCCGTTCAAAGGTGGACCGTAAGATCCGCGTGCGAACGAACCACCCTTTGCGTTACGAGTGCGAGGCTAGGGATGTTAATAAAAAAAAACAAAAAATAAATAAATAAAATAAAATAAATAAACCTACCCTCCCACTTCTCGTCCGTCGTATCTCCGAACGATAATCGCAATGATTAATTCCGTTCATTCTTTCCGACCATCGTCCTCGAGCTTGAAAATCTGGTATAGTATCGTTCTTCCTCTCTCCGCCGATGAGTATATTCTCTTTTGCATCGTCGTGATCGCTCTCGCCACCTACCGTATTATTCGCGTTAACACGACGAGGAAGAATCCGGTTAGGGACTTTTCTCCGTTGGAAAGAAAGGGAAGAGGTATCGTTTACGTCGCTAGAAAGAACGACGATAGCTGCGAGTCCAGCTTCTTCGACGGTTGGCTACTAGAACGTTACCGTCCGATTTATTTCGCTTGCATGGTACATATATCAATAATAATAGTAATAATAATAATAATGATAATAATATTAGTAAACAAGGAGAAAAGAGTAAAAAGAACGAGCTCGAATTGAAATTGGCACTCATGGCGAAGGAGGAGAGACGCTCGAGAGCGCCATCGCGAGTGAACGAGTCCGCAACTATCGGAAGGATGGAAAGTAAGAGGAACGTAGATGTCGGCTCATGGTTCGAGGAACATGAGCGGCCATTTGGACGAGGTGTGACCTAGAGATGAAAGTGTTTTTCTCCGAGCGACCAACTTATCATGAAACGCGTTATGCTTTTCGGATACTTGACATACTCCTGTGGGAAGGGTTTTCTCGTTCTCTTCGTGATTAGTCTTATCGCAGCGCAACAATTTACTTGTGAGTATGTTCGTCCGATTCGTAGGTTATATTTTCCTCGTGTCTCTGCTTGCTCCTACGAGTTCATGCATGTACAAATGGAGGGGGGTGGAGAAAGAGAGAGAGAGAGAGAGAGAGAGAGCGAACCGTCACGCCAATCAACACTTCCGTAGAGAGTTTTGGTGTCAAATTCAAATAGTTCGAACGAATGTCCGTGAAACTGAGCGCTGACGGATCGGTCAATGGACGAATTCTTAGTCCGCGTAAAGGTAAAGTATGATTCGTCGGGATATTTTCGAGTGGAAGAGAGTTTCGCGTTTCTGTTCTCTTCTCGTTTTAACGCGTCGGGGAATCGTTCGCGTCAACGGTTGCCCTTTCGCGATACGCAACAGAGACTATGGATGGATGGATGGATGGATGTATGTTAATTCGCACTTCGTTAAAGTCTCATCCCGAGATCGATTACGCTCCTACTACGATTATTGATCGCGCGCATGCTCCGGCGGCCCGAGACGCTTTTTCGAATAAATATATATATATATATATATATATATATATATATATATATATATATATATATATACACACACACACACACACACACACACACACACACACACACACACACACACACACATATATATCTCTGACCCACAATTTTCCTTGGACAGATTATCAGGAATTGCAAAAGTGGCAAGAGATGAGGAAAGAAATGGAATCCTTGGTAGCGGTTCAGCGCGAGACGCAAGATATGCTTCAATATCAAATGATGTTGGTGAGACAAAAGATATTCGATATGAACAAGACGACGGGGGCGATGGCGAACGATAAAACGACGATATACGCTATAACACCGACCTTCGCCAGAGCCGTACAAAAGGCCGAATTGACGCGGCTCTCTCAAACTTTTCGACTCGTACCAAATTTCCATTGGATCGTCGTCGAGGACTCGTCCGATAGGACGAGACTCGTCTCGAAATTGCTCGAGGAAAGTAACTTGATTTACACCCACCTAGCGGCGGCTACTCCTCCGAATTACAAGCTCGGGAAAAACGATCCGAATTGGAAGAAGCCGCGAGGCGTAGAGCAACGAAACGCCGCTTTGCGCTGGCTCAGGAAGAATCTAAAGTCGAGCGAAAACGGCGTGGTGTTCTTCGCCGACGACGATAATACTTATTCCCTAAAATTGTTCAAAGAGGTGAACGAGAGGATCCGATATATAACGATGCGTACACGCTCGTACACATTATAGAGAAAGAAATCATAGTTTTTTGCTTTTCTCTTCCTAAGCGGGCTCGTTACCAACGGGCGCTCGGTGCCAATCGCTTTTCTCGTTGCTTTCAGATGAGGAAGATCCGTAAGGTCGGTGTTTGGCCGGTTGGCCTCGTCGGTGGTCTAATGGTGGAGAAACCTATATGCGATAACGTTACCAATAAAGTAATTGGCTTCAATGCCGCTTGGAAACCCGATAGACCGTTCCCCATCGACATGGCAGGTTTCGCCATTAGCCTGAAGCTCCTCTTGGAGAATAACGATGCCGTCTTTTCTTACGACGTACAGGGTGGTTATCAGGAGAGCGAGATACTTCGTCAAATCGTTACCAGAGACGAGTTGGAGCCCTTGGCGGACTCTTGTACGAAAGTCAGTATTTGGGATTGCATTCGTAACGAATCCCTCCTTCCCCGACCCTCCCCCACCCTCTCCGACCCTCCCCCATTTTCGGCTAATCAACGATTCGTAGTCTACTTTTACACTTCTCCGAACTAATTTCAGATATACGTTTGGCATACGCGAACGGAACCACCACGGCTTAATGTCGAGCAGCTATTGATAAAGAAGGGAAAACGTTCGGATGCAGGGATAGAGGTCTAATCCTGACAATTTTTACTTCTCAACGAAGCAGCAAAAGTCTTCGATTATCGTTTGTCCTGCCTACGCGTTCGAGCCGAATCTGGGCGAGCGGCGAGCGGCGAGCGGCGAGCGGCGAGCGGCGAGAGCACGGGGATACGATTTGCATAGTCGAACTAGAGAGCGTGCCATCGAGAAAATAGCGAAAATCGCGTACGAGGACGACGAGGCGTCGTTGGTTCTTCGGAAAAAAAACCCAAAAAAAAAAAAACAAGAACGGATTAAAAAATACATATTTTTTATCTTTTTCCTTTGCGTGGGTACAATTTTACGAGACGCGCGATGGGAATCGTTAATAAGGTAGGAATTTATCATGCCAACGAATCATAACGATATATTATAGTCCGATGTATCCTCGGGTCAATCCTATTTAGAGATTTCTTCCTTTTTACAATATTTCGATATTTATTAATACTTATTAAATCGATCGAGAAAAGATAATTCTACTCAAACGTAATAACTTATTTTTTCCTTTGAACGATATTTCTCGCCGCCTTCCATTTAGTTAGTTTTGATCGTCGACGTTTAATTTCATCGATATCGCCTCTTAAATCGGCTATTTCTATTCCAATAACCAAATTAATTTTATAATTCTTTTTTTTTTTTTTACGCGCATGCTCGTATCGGACGCCGCGATCCAATTTTTTCTACCTTATATTTCTTCCTGATATTAAAATAAATAAATAAAGGATAAACGTGTTTATAAAAAAAATTCCTTTTTTTAAATTCGATCTTTGCGAAAATTTCTCGAGTACCTTATATCATCGTCCTTTTTTCTCTCCTTTGTCATTTGGAAATGTCTTTGTGTCTTTATTCGGGTACGTTTCGTCGCGTACAGAAAAAGCATACATAAAAAATATGCCTTACACCTACGAACCTTTAATCGTAATCATACTCGTAATAATAATAATAATAATAATAATAATAATAATAATAATAATAATAATAATAATAATAATAATAATAATAATAATAATAATAATAATAATAATTATAATGATAATAATAATAATAATATTAATAGTAATAATAATAATAATAATAATCGTTAATATTCTTCTTTAAACTGGCAGCTGCGCAATAATATTTTTTGTCCTCTTGATTTTCAGGGGAAGCTATGCAGAGCTACGCTCCAGTTTTCTTTTTTCTTTTCATTTGTCACATTTTACGATCATTTTAGCGGTGGATACAAAAATCGCTTGAACGAGTAAGGTGTAACGTTGATGCCTCCTCCAACTCGAAACATCGTCGTCGAGAAAGACGAAAAAACTTTGCGTCGATCGCGTTCATTTTTGCTTCGACTTTCTCTTCGTTTCGATCGATGCGTGTGTGTATACATATATATATACCTATATATATATATATACGTATGCGTATATATATACACACACACACACACATACCACACCACACCACACCACACCACACCACACCATACATCATCAGTCCTCACATGTCGTTACGAGCTAATAAAGACTTAAGAGCTAATAAGTACTTATATATTTGGCAAAACTCTTCCTTCTCACGTTACGTAAAAAAGCTACTCGCGCTGAAAGGCGCCTTCGCAAGATGGAAACAAAAAAATCAAAGTTTCGACGGACCTTTGAAGAATTATTCGAAATCCAGTTCGAAAGAGACTTTAATTCTATGATAAGTTTCTTTCTCGCGAACGCGACTTTCAGCGAACTCGCGTACAATGTACTAATTCTATCGAAACTTTCCCTAAATTTATCATCCTTAACTCTTACGGGTGAGGGGGCGAAAAACGTTTACAAGCACGTAATTACAAAAACGTATCACATTTTTAACTGCGTTTTTGCAAAGAAGCCGTCTTATACAACATACTTTTAATATATACTTTTTTTTTTTTCTTTCTTTATTCTTTAGGAAGGGCAAGAAAAGTTCACGCGTGTCTCACGGCGCAAACTTCCTCCTACGGTACAACCTCGAACGTTCGAATTTGATTTTCGAAATTCAAAGCCTTTTTTTTTCGATATTCGAACAATTTTTATAAACTCGAACGACCAAAGTTCTATCGTAGATGCGGACTCCGTGTACAACAGGCAAATCGTTTTCGCGGAACGGGCAAGCTTACGTCCGCATTCTTATTCCTTCTTCTCCTCCTTCTTCTTTTTTTATTTATAATTATCGTCCTAAAAACTTACGAAACGATCCCTCGAAATGCCATCGATTACGTTTACCTTATTATACGTATGTACTTAAGTATATTTGAAAGGATAGAGATAAAGATAGTGAGAGAGAGAGAGAGAGAGAGAGAGAGAGAGAGAGAGAGAGAGAGAGCAGACTTTCCCATTTGTTCCAACGCCAGTTAAAAGTAATATAAAATAAAAACAAAAAATTACAATTAATAATACTAGAGAGTAGTACCGGATCGAGTTTCACAAGGGTCATACAATTCCTCTATGTCAAGTACTTCCTCGTACGTGGATACATATATTTTTCTATATATTACATATTTAAGTAAGTGGGTACTCGTCGACTTTTCGCAAACTATTAACGAACAAATTTGTTTTTCTATCGTCAACTTCGCCAATGTAACATTCTCTAGGGAAATGGGTGGTCTGTTACTTTGCGATACTTATCAATACTTATCGATAACTATCGAAAATACACACCTTTGTTTGAAACACGTATTAAAAAGAGGGGATAAAACAGGTGCGTTTTTACATCGTCGTCGACATGAAATCTTGCTTAACGCTAGAAATGACAATCCTCTTACTAAGGAGACGTACGTAACGAGAAAAATCGTAGTTTGGCTCGCGAAACGAGATGCACGATTGAAAGACTAAACGATAACGATTCAAAGAGAGAGAGAGAGAGAGAGAGAGAGAGAGAGAGAGAGAGAGAGAGAGAGAGAGAGAGAGAGAGAGGGAGAGAGAGAGAACACGTAAATCTTTTGGCATGTTGGAGGAAAAAAGAAGGAGCATTCGATGAGAATAAAATCAATTTGTATGAAACGACGAAGGAAAGAGAAAATTTGGATCGTAATAAATATTATTTCGGGATTAAAGGGAAGAAGAGAGTCTCGGTCGTCTAGTCAGTCTTTAAAAGGATGAAAGAAAAAAGAAATAAGATGCGGATAATCGCGAATATAAATGATAAATCACAAGTAACGTCGACTACCGTTTTTTCGAATCAAGGAGAATAACGAATGGATTCGGGTAAGCAAACGGATAGCGTAGGGGACGGGATTAGGGAGAATAATCTTGAAAAATATATACACACGTTATATAGAGTAATGAAACTCTGCCGACCTTCTTCCGAGGAGCTCTTAAACCTCTCGTCGTTGCTTTTTTTTTGCTCTTCCTCCATGCAGTTTTCATCGAAAAATTTGTTTCTTTTTTTATTCTATTCCTTATTCTTCGTTTCGGGAGGTCATCGAGAGAAGGTAAAAAGCGACAGAGCACGATTCGGATCTCGTCTTCGTGCCTGATATCTCATGAAAAAAGTAAGACGATCGGCACGAACGCACTTATGCTACCCAGCGTACTAGACTGCCATATTATTCTCTATTTTGCGAAACGGTGCCTCGAAGCAGCATCGATCAACTAATTATCGATACATCCTTCTACCGATCCTCGCGATGAATTTTGTACATTCTTTTTCTCTTACTTATCGTTGATGTTTCCTTTCATTCTCTTCTTTCCACCTTCCTCTCATAAAACGATCGATATAACCAACTATACTTAATCTCCTCGTCTTTGGATATATGTACGTTGGTAAAATACGTTAGAAGTACATTCAGAATACGTTCCTATCTAAAACGACGATCGATCTATCGAAATTCTCTACCGTACTTTCGTTTAGCTGATTGCCCCTGCTTTTTCGATCTTTTCCTTCGAAAAAGGAAAAAAGATCGTTAAGAGAAAGAGAAGAGCGAGAGAGCGAGAGAGCGAGAGAGCGAGAGAGCGAGAGCGAGAGAGATAGAGAGACATAAAGAGTAGAGAAAATCGCAATCCGATCAAAGTTCTTTCTTTTACGATTGTTTATGAACAGCTACGTTAATATTACGTACACGCACGCACCCACGCACATTCGCAAACGAACGTCTCGAACGATCATTCCCTTTCTTCGATTCGAGCGATTAATTTGAATCAAAAGGAAAGTAGGGGATACGAATCATACGTAACGTCGTTAAGTATTATCGACCGTGAGAAAAATTATTTTGATGGGATCTTTTCACGATAGTAAAAAGATTTTTTTCTTCGTACGCGTATACCCGTTTTATCAGGTTACGTGTACGAGCGCGGGTTCGCGAATGTACCGTCGTTAGAATTTATAATTTTTCGTTGAAATTTTCGAGGACACTTTTTCCTTGAACGATGCCCGAGAAAGAAGGCGTACGTAAGTATATATCGTATCTACTTTGCGAGAGGTTCTTTTACAATCTAGTACGCCGGAAGAATATCTAGACGGCCGAATCCTTTCCAACGAAACCAGTCTTCGAAACGGATCGTTTGCCATCGAAGGTGACCGACGTTTCCCTACGTAGTCCAGAGTCGATGATCGGTGTTATCTTCTTCTCCTCCTTGAGTGGTTCCTTCTCGTCTCTGAAAAATTTACATTTTTATTAGTTTCTCTTATTTCAGAGACGGAAAAAGTTTTACGTCGAACGAGCTGATTTTTTCCTTTCTCGGTAAACACGTACGAGTGCACACGCGCGCGCGCGCGCACACACACGCGCACACACACACACACACACACACACACAAACAGAGAGAAAGAGAGAGAGAGCGCGTGTGCAATATCTCGTATGTATATGTAACAAATTAATATAATACACACACATATATATATATATATTATATTAATATATCTTATATACATGTATTTAATGTACGTATAGAAAAAATCGCGCGTGTCGAAAGATGCGTCGCAAGGGTGCAACATGGATGCAACGTAATGTACCGTAATAGGTCAGACATGCTAATCACTCGTGAAACGCGCGCAAAGAAAAAAGGAAAAGACGTAAAGAAAAAAATAAAATAATTCAATGATATTTGTTTTTTCTTTGCTCGCGTGAAACATGGATGTCGTGTTACTCGCAAATGGAACAAACGGGCGGGCGCGCGTGCGCGCGCATGTATGTGCGTGTGTGCGTGGTGTCAAGTATACTCGATGAGAGCTACTTGTCAAGCCCTATTATTTTGTCGTCTCGTTCAACGTTTCTCCTTCGTCCCCTTCGATGGACGACAATGAAAAGACGTTACGAGCTTTTATTACGACGAGTAAGGAAAAAAGAAAGGTAAGTGCGCTATTTATAATCGTAGACTAATTATTTCGAGTGTCTATCATGCAACATGGCCAAAAAGCTCTAGCGATATTGGTTGCTCGATTTACGAGAAGCGACGATGAATATGCTCGCGTAGATCGACGAGAAAAAGAAAAGAGAAAGGAAAAGGAGGAGAAGAAAGAGAAAAGAGTATAAGCCGAGCAATAATGACGAGCGAGCCAATTGAAACGTAATAAGAGCCGTTAAAAAGAATACAAATATATGTACCAACGTAGACGATTACGATGAATCGAGATTGATGTACGATTTTATAACGTTTCGTGGTTGGCGGTAAAAGTAAAACGTAGGAGAAAAAATTGAATGCAAAGTAATCGTACGCTTTTTCGAGATCGCTCTCGAGCGTTCTCTTTCGTCGTTACGAACGCGAACAACAAATTTATTTATATGTATTATTTATTCTTTCTTACTTTCTACAAATTTCGACAATTTATAGACTCGCACGATCGATAAAAACAAATGGAAAGAGAGCGAGAGATGGTTGAAAAGAAAAGTAGAGAGAGAGAGGGCAGGGAGAAAAAGAAAACAAAAACAAATCAAAAGCAAAAGCAAAAGCAAAAGAAAAAGAAAACGAAGAGAGGGAGAGAGAAACATGCCAAGTAGAAAACCGTGTCAGAGAGCCCTCGAAGAGGGTCATCCATGCTTCTTACTGATTCACTTATATACGTATCGTTATATTTCTCTTACATGGCAGTGTGTTTGACCAATCTAATGGTATTTTTTCCACTACCCGAGTCTTGGATGGCCGTCACCCCGGCGACATTGGCCATTTTTTGGTCGCAATACGGTAATGGAAACCGCCAACCGTAAAGACTACCGGTAAAGAAAAAAAAGAGAGAAAAATGCGAGAGGATCTTTAAAAGTTTTTGTCTATGTGTTGCGTTTTTCATTATATTTTTTCTGTTTATTTTTACTTTCATTCTCGCGGCTCGAACAACAATCTTCCCCATAGCTTTTTCGTATTAAAGTATTTTGCGAAAGAAATTTCTCTCCCCCGCAGCTTATCATCGAACGAGTAAGTAAACGAGACGCGGTAAATAGATGCGTCCGTCGAGAGACGTTCGTTGAAAGAAGGTAGGAGAGAGAGAGGGAGAGAGAGAGAGAGAGAGAGAGAGAGAGAGAGACAGTGAGAGAGAGAAAAAGAGAGTCTTCGGACGGTGTAAATTAGAAGAAACGTGATGCGATATAGATAAATATCATGTATGTATGTATGTACGTATGTATGTAGTTTGTATATAATATATATTGTAGCGCCAGACTTGCCAAAGCGTAAATGTAGGATGTAGAAGATGATTCGTACAAGGGAGAGCGATTCGTCCGATTATTCACAAATATTATTATCGACGACGCATATTTATCGTTTACCTGATTTCATTGGCTTTAAAGACTTTAAAGAACGTGTCCCGTTAAGTTAAACGTCTTTCGAGTTACATCGTCGACAATATTCGTAAATAATAATTTATTCGTTTAGTTTCTTTTTTCGATTGGAATCGACGAAACAACCTCGAACATACTTATATCCGCGAAACGTAAATAGATAATAAATCTTCGAATTATCGAAAAAGTCGATCGTACGATGTGTACGCGTGCGCGTGCGCGTGCGTTCGTCAAAAATGTGTGTGTGTGTGTGTGTGTGTGTGTGTGTGTGTGTGTGTGTGTGTGTGTGTGTGAACATATGTAGGGTATAAAAAATATCAAATTGTTCGCGCACGAGAGAATCGATAAAATTTATTTACCTGCCGAGCTTTGCGTCCTCCTCGTCGACCGGCTTCCGTCGAGATCGTTCGCACACATAATATATGATTCCTGAAATCATACTATACGTGATACCATCGAACTTGCCAATGTTCGATCAATTTTCAACGTTACTTGTTGAAAACAGAAAAAAAAAATAAAAGGAAAAGAAAAGGAAAGGAAGAGAAAGCCAAACGCTTTCTCGCAATACGTACCCGTCTTGTACGCGCAACAGCATATCACGTCGATGATCACGATGACGATGAAGAGCACGGCGATAACGATACCGATTATCGCGGCGCTGGATATCAAAGGACCCTGATGATGTACCACCGTCGTATCTAGACCTTCGAGAGGAACAAAAAAAGAAAAAGGAGGAATGTATCAAGAACGTTTCAAGTAGAAAACTTTTGCGAAATAGTAATAGCCTTTTTTATTGCCGTTTCGTTAGTGCAAAAAGCTCGAGTGTCGCGAAAATGCTTGGTGACTATTCGAAATAACATTATTTCCGACGACTATTTCATCTACGAATTTCATTTTCCATCTTGATTTTTTCTTTGACTACTTTATACAGTAACTACGGTCGACGTCACCAAACACGTTCGCTTCGTACAACCGTTTTTAGTATCCTGAAAAGAAACGAGACGGTAGGGTGGGCTGATGGGACTGGAAGTAAAGGTATGCGGTGATACCGTTGTCGAACGTGGGTTTTTAGGTACGTGCCAATGATTCGTCCTTATCAAAGCGGCGTTTACGGAGAAACCAAAGTTAACGATGATTTTACATACGTATGTGGTACGTATCACTATTAATAAGTATAAAATATGTGATGGTATAAAATAGAGGAATAGCGTACGCAAGTCAGGCGTTAACTCTTTACGAGTAGCAGTGCAGCGACAGAGACAAAGAAGCGGTAGATTAACAACGATACATCGGCGCAATAACAACAACAACAACAACATTGAGTGAGAGAGAGAGAGAGAGAGAGAGAGAGAGAGAGCGAGAGAGAATAGGGTTAGACTATTGACCGCGATAAAGCTGAGAGAAAAGAAAGAATGGTACTGGAGGTGTCTATGTAAAGGGGAAAAAACAGGATGAAAAAGCTACGTTCGATAGATACGCCTATGACGAATACGTCTAGTGTGTTAATCGTTTGTTTACTCGGCATTTTTTCCTTTCTCTTTTAATTCCACTACGCTTTCGCTAATCTACGTAAGTGCTACCTTCACAAAAAAAGCATTTCCATCGAGTGCCTCCTCGCGCGCATCCTCCTTTGCTACTTCCTTTATTTTTATTTATTAGTATTATTATTATTTTGTTTTTTCTTTCAATTACAATTCACACTACTGTAGCAATAAGATGTGGTATATGTGTGTGCGTGTGCGTGTGCGTGTGTGCGTGTGCGTGTGTATGCAGATAAGAGATACGTGTGATGATACTACTGTCGTTGTATCCTTCTCATGTTATGCGAGTGTTGTACTGGCATATTTACCGTCCTTGCTTGCCGCGCGTTGCCACGCGTTGCTTCGCGTTGCTTCCCTTTTATTTCTCTTTCTTTTTCTATCAAAGAAATATATCAGGCGGTGTGTTGAGAAGCGAGAAAAACAAATGAAGGAGACGGCCGGCGAAGAAACCATCCCAAATTCGTGCAGATCTTTGGTCAAATCTTCTTTCTTTCTTTCTTTCTTTTCTCCAAACGAAATCCTCCCTTCCCTTGTCCATTTCCTTGCCAGTTTCGATCGATCAAGGAAAATTATGGAAAATGCTGACGGATTTGACGATGGCTTCTCCCTCGGCGCGTTTTCGACGAGATCGCTCGTTCTTTTTTCTTTTTTTTTTTTTTTTTCATTTTTTTATCTTTCCTTTTCTTTATATCTCTTATCCTTGGTACATTCACATATATTTTTCGTTCGTTATGCGTCTAATATTTACAATGTTTTGCACGTTCCGCAGGAAGGAAAATGACGTCTAAACGCACACGTTTCTAAATTCTCACCATAAATACGAGCATGTTCGTGTAGGCACTAGGCTAATACATAATCCTTAAACGCGCGTGTAAATGTCATCTAAGATTAATATTTAATACAAAGATACGTTTTTTGTACATGTTACATCATATAAGTGTCGTATATTGTACCGGAATACGACCAACGACGCATGTGCTGTTTTTTCTCTCGTCGATTATCTTCCATTTAATCTTTTCCGGAAAAGAGGACGAGGTGGGTACGTACGGGTGACAGACGAGAGAAAGAGTTCAAGAAAATTGTACGAAAGGCGTAAAAACGAAACACGACAATGAAAAAAAAAAAGAAAATAAAACAAGAAGAAAGCATAGACACGAAAAAAAGATAAAACGCGGACGTCAACCGTTCAGAATGAAGATAGGATCCAAATTCTCACGGTTTTTTTTGTAATCGTACTTTAGAAACGAGGAAAAGAGAAGGCTTAAACGTGTTTTCGTCATGAATGCGAGTAAGCGATAAACTTTCTAACGTTCGGAGCACGAATGAGAGAAGGAGAAAAGCAAACGCTATTATCGCATCAACGTCGTCCGTGGCACGCGGGCAAATTCTCTCTCTCTCTCTCAAGAGACGAAGACTTTGGACGAGAGAGCCCCTTCGAAAATAGATCTTTGCGGTTTCTTGACCTACGTTTTCGACGTGTTTCTCTCTCCCTCTCTCTTCTAGCCCTCGTTAGCGTGCGAATATCACGAATCTTTCCCTTTCCTCGCCATCCTCTCTTCTATAAAGGAGAATCTTTCTCCGTTTCCTCTTTAAAGTATACTATTTATAACAAGACCGTTCGTTTCTCTACGAGAGTTCCTTGAACGAATTTGCTTTCAAGAGCACCTATGCTCTCTCTCTCTCTCTCTCTCTCTCTCTCTCTCTCTCTCTCTCCCTCTCTCTCTCTCTTTTACTCTCTTATCGTCGTCTGGTCATCCGTGTATCGATAAGATCAAGTAGAAGACCTTTGAAAGACGATGCAACGCAGAAGCTTCGCGAATGCAACAATCCCGAGTATCTTCTATCCGCTCGAGAATAATTTTCTTGGTAGAAAGAGAAAGAATGGAAAGACAGCTTTTCTAAACGTTTTTCTTTTTCTCTTTTTCACTCTTCATTAACAGGAATGATTTCTCCCACTTTTTCGACATTGAATCTTTCTCTTTCTCCCTAGATGTTTATACAAGTGCGTATTTATATACCTCAATACATGTATGCATATATGTATGTATGTGTATGTATATTTCTACTATCAATCTCGAATATACAATCCTTGGCAGATGGTTCATAAATTTCTTAAGAGCTAAGGAGATATACCTACGTACATACATACACACACACACACACACACCCACACACATACATACGTACATACATATCTGCGTATATGTGTGTGGGTGTGGGTGTGTGTGTGTGCTTGCGTGCGTGCGTGCTTGCGTGTGTGGGCCCGCACGAGCAAACACCCGTGGTGACATCAAAGTAGAAATCGAAGTAAAAGGAAAATTAAAAACGAACGAACGAACGAACGAATCGAACAAAAAAAAATAATATGAGATTAAAAAGAGAGAGAAAGCAGCGCATGCCATGCGAGATGGTGTGGTGGCCCTTAATATACATATGTATATGTATGTATATATCCAAAAACCCAGGCACACTCGAATAAATAATGTCGTATACGTATACACTAAGAAAAAAGAAATAAAAATATTCGCAATGAACGTATTCGACGAAAATCTCGCCGTCGTTGTTTTTTGTATTAGATCAGGCACTTGGGTAATGTCGATAGAGATCGAGACAATTCCGGATATGAAACGACGAGATTTTCGTTTCGAGTCGTGCTTCGATCGATCTATCGATCTATCGATCTATCGATCTATCGATCTATCTTAATTCGATCGCGCTACTTCTCGCCTATCGAGAGAAAAAAAATTGATCCTTCCTGCAACAACTAACAATGGTTGTAATAGTAATGGTAATGATAATGGTATTGGTAATTGCTAATACTAACGATAATATGTTGTAATTATACAGTGGTACAATATCAACAGATATTATGATAATATAATGATAATAAAAATCATAATACAATAATAATAATAGATTTATAATAACTACTTAAAGAGACGATAAGAATGATGATGAACATAACAATGTTACCTATACGTCGTCATGATGATGATGATGATGATGATGATGACGACGACGACGACGATGATGATCATGATGATGATGATGATGATGATGATGATAATAATAATAATAATAATAATAATAATAATAATAATAATAATAATAATAATAATGATAATAATATAATTATAATAGTAGTAGTAATAGTAATAATAATAATAATAATAATAATAACACATAGACCATGCGCACTAAACACGTATTTTCCAAAAACTAATTAAGCAAGACTAATGATTGAGTAAAATCCCAATAAAAAGAAAAAAGAAAAAGGAAAAAAGAAAAAAGAGAAAAAAATCGTACGCGAACGCGCGTATAAACGAGCCCAAAACTAATATGAAGAGAAAAGAAAAAAAAAAAAGGAAAATATGTAAAAATGCAAGTGTCTATCCAATCGGTCGGTTCTCCCGCTCGTCCTCGTACGCGCTCGCACGGTAACGTCGCTTTTTTTCAGACATTCGCGTCTTGTTAACGTCGTAATAACGACAAGATCCGAGATTCGAGATCCGAGATTCGATTTCTTGGAGAGATTCTTTGGTTCTCGAGAAACAAGCGCGTCGTCCAGACGAGAGAACATCGAGCCTCTTTTAAACGTTTTGTTAGTTATATACGGATGGGAGGAAAGAAGAAGAAGAAAAAAGAAAAGAATAGCTTAAGGACATATTAAAAAAATATCGTCTCGCGGAACAGGCTTGCCTCGACGTAACAAAAGAAAAAGAAATGGTAAAAGTTAAAAATCGTCTTATCGGCCGTTCCTCCTTTATCTAAGCGCTCCCAGTATTGCGACATACGAATGATTATTTTCCAAATTCCTTGGTAGGTAATCGAAAAAGAAAGATCGCCAGATTCTGAATATATTATCAGTTGGCTCTTCTCTTCTCTTTTTCTTTTTTTCTTTTATAGAACTGAACGCTACGAACCAGTATTAGGCCGATCCAAGGCAATAGCTTTTATTTCTTTTAGATTCCACGTGAAAATAGAAATCTATGCGTGTATTATAATATCGTATATGCACCAAACTATCGTCGCGATTGTACAAAACACGTAGCACGCGCGAATGCACGAGGTGGTATAAAAAAGAGAAGAAAGAAAAACAGAACGAAACAAAAAGCACAATTATTCCTCGTTTGTCCGTTATTATTTTTCATCGTTGCACCGACGTTTCCATCGGACGAATAATTTCGAGTCTGTGTTTTGTACAAGACCGATATATTTCGTACTAATTAAACAATAAATTTATATTCGCGAAAGGAACGAGACGCACCTACGATCAAAAAGTAATCCGCAGCGTGTGTATCGTGCCGAGCGCTAATAACGCTTCCAATTGGAAAATGAAAAACGAGTTCGCACGCTGTAATCCTTTAAACTTAAAAAACACCGAAAAGACATGGCGCGCGCGCGTTAGCTTATAAATATCTATTAAAGAGGAAAAGAAAATGAATAAAAAAACGAAAGAAGAACTAACGTACTAATAAAGTTTGTCCGAAGGAGCGATCAATTAAGAATAATTAATTATCTATAAATACGCTATATGCGTGTATTGCACGTATATACGTGTGTATATATATATATATATATATATATATATATATATATAAATAATATACAGATATAAAAATGTTGGGGAATAATTTGCTTTTTCTTTCTTTTTCTTTCCCTTTAAACGCTATTTTCGATACACCGCTATATTCGGAATGTATGTATATGTGTGCAGATAGTTTTATATCATTTCCGTAAGGACCGACTTATGGGATGACGAGAATTTTAGCCTAACTTTTTCACCGACTCTTTCCTCGTTGTCTTTTTTTTCGTTTCGTTTCTTCACTTGTATCCGTTTTCTTTAGTAAAATCGACGTAAATCGACGCGCGAGAAAATGTACTCTGTTACATCCGCAACGTAGCTTCCCTCTGCTTTGATGTACGATCTAATCGTGTATGTATGCGACGAGTATAGCTTGTTTTCAAGGCCAAATTAAAGGTTCAAACCGAAATATTTGTTGTCTTTTATTCGCCAAGAAAAGAAGAGAGAGAAAGAGGGAGAGAGAGAGAGAGAGAGAGAAAGTAAATAATAACAAACGCGCTTCGTCGACGACGATGAACGAATGAAAATCCCGGTAAAACATGAACGTCGAACGATAATAACATAAGCGATACGCAATATTCGTACACGTAGACTCGTCGTATAGCAGCGGGGTAGGTAGAAGCGGTAGCAGTAGGTACCGTAGGTGTTTCGTTCTTTCGGTTTCGCTCTTAGAGAGAGAGAGAGAGAGAGAGAGAGAGAGAGAGAGAGAGAGAGAGAGGACTAAATTTGCGCGCTATACAATTTACAGAGAAAGAACAACAGGAGGGAATTAATTTAATATAACGATACGGTCCTAAGAGGGACGGCGATTTTAAATGTTTAGAAATAGAATCATTATTGTCGTGGCAATGGCGGTCACGGCGAGCTTGGAAGTATCCCCAGATGATACTACTGTGTAGTCCACAACGCTGCCTCTAGATTCTGAATGATAAAAAGCGTCTCTTATAAGGGTATGTTTTTTTTTCTCTTTCAGTCGGGAATTTACATTGTTTTTTCTTTCTTTTTCTTTTTTTTGTTATTTCTTGTTTCTAACACAATCTACTACGGGGACCAACGATCGGACAGAGATAAAAGAAACTAGACTAAATGAGAAATCTTAGATGCGTGTCTCTACGCGAGGGGCGAAGGGCTTGAAAATTATTATAAAAATCATTCTCTTGCAATCAACATTCTAGCGAAACAAAATTAATCGTAAGATTAGAGAGTATCGTGACAATGCAACGTGGTCGCGCCCTTCTCCCTGCTCATTTTGTT
This sequence comes from Dolichovespula saxonica, assembly GCA_911387935.1. Lineage (NCBI taxonomy): Eukaryota > Metazoa > Arthropoda > Insecta > Hymenoptera > Vespidae > Dolichovespula > Dolichovespula saxonica. Next base: position 6,171,826 of record OU427005.1, on the reverse strand, counting down.
ATATGGAAGAAACAGAGGCAAAAGTGTACGACTTTAATCGTTAACGTAAACAAAAATAATATATATATATATATACACACGCGCGCACACAAAAATGTGTATGCGTGTACATATATACGAGTATACGTAATATATGTTAATTGTGCGCGAGAGCCTTGTGCATTGCTTTCTCTAACGTAGATTAATATCTTTGAAGTGAAATATATTTATATGCACCGAAGATTCGATAATGGTAGTAGACTATACGGAAATAAAGAAAAAAGAAAAAAAAGAAAAATAGATAAATAAATAAATAAATAAATAAATAGAGAGAGAGAGAGAGAGAGAGAGAGAGAGAGAGAGAGAGAAAAAAGAACATAAGGGGGTGCGATCGGTGAAGAAAAAAAGAGAGAGAGAAAACTTACCCGTGGCAGTCTTGAACCTGGCGACACCGGGGTTGCTAAATCCCATCGCGTTGTGAGCCTTCACTTCGACGCTGTAAAAATTGTCAGAGCGTAGATCCTTTAGCCAATGTTTCGTTCTACCGACACCCTTAACTTCCAACGTTTTGCAAGTTTCTTCCTCGGTTTGCCAGTCGCCGTCGTTTACTCGTTTGATCTGACAATATCTGATCAGATACATGTCTATCGGTTCACCGTTGTCCGGTGGGACGGTCCAGATAAGTTCGTACTGATTGCTGAACTTGGAGACGTCGTACTCGTTCGATCCTTTCGTCACGATCGTTGGTTCTTTCGGGAAGGTCCTTACGGGGGTAGTTCCGCGATAAAAGGAACCCCAATTGCCCTGGCCGACCGTGTTTATCGCAGCGAAACGATAATCGTACGAGGTTTGCGGTTTCAAGCCCTCGATGACGTATACGGAATCTGAGAGACAAAATAGAACTCGGTTGAGAGAGAGAGAGAGAGAGAGGGGGTGGGAGGGGGGTGGGAGAGGAAACGGCGCTCACCTATCGACCAGGTCCTATTCCTAGCCTCTGCCCAGGTCTGAATCTCCTCTTTGTACTGTACGATGATACTTTTAACGGGCAAATCCGGATGAGTAGGCGGCGGAACGAGATCGAATCGGATGGTAGTGGCCGTGATCTCGGCCATCTTGGCTTGCAAGAGCTCGTTCGGCCTGGTGGCTTGCCTCAGTTCGATAACGATCTCTCGCGTTCCGTGCGAATTCGCGGCGATACATTTGTAATCGGTGTAGTATCTGCCGTCGAGGGGTACGATCATGAGGACGGAGATCGGGCCGTTGCCGTACTGTTTGATCTCGGGCACGTTCTCGATCTTTTTATTTCCGGCCATCGTCCAGGTGATCGTAGCGTTCGGTATGCTCTCGGCTATGCAGGTCAAATTGACGGGCCTCCTGTCCCAAGACCAGACGGTGTCGTTCCGCATGAAAGCGAACGAGGGGGGAAATTCTACGGTGAGGTGACCGTTCTTGTGCGCTACTCCGCCAGCGTTCTCGGCCACGCACTCGTAGAGACCGTCGTAGGATCTAAGAACGTCGCGAATGTTAAGAGTGCCAACGGTCTCGCCGGTAACCTCGTCGGGTTGATTGCTCAAAACTATTCTGCCGTCGTCCGGCTGGGCTCCAATGACGTAAGCTTTCTCGGCGGTGTGCTTCCTGAAGGTCACTTTAGGAGGTGGCCTACCGAACGCTTTGCACCTTACGTCAATCTCGTTACCCTGTATGACCGTAGCGTTAGGGAACTCCATGATTTTAGGCTTTACGATGACGTTCACGACTATGTTGCTGGTCGCCGAACCTGCCGCGTTCGTCGCCGTACACTGATACTCCCCGGCGTCTTCGCGATTCACGGTGACGATGGTCAAGTCGCCTGTGTCCGGATTAACGGTAAAACGATCGGCGTTCGATAGATTTTGCTTGGTAAGAGATTTAACCCAGGTGTACTTTGGCGGGGGCTTGCCTCTGGCTTTGCACTCGATCTTTTCGTTTTCTCCTTCGATCACGTCGACAGGAGTGAGTCGTTCCTCGATGGTTGGACGTACGTGAACCTGACACAACAACGCTCTTTAACAACATCTCCGTAACATTTTCATCGAACACGCATATGAACGAATAGATATATATATATATATATATATATATATATATATGTATATATCTCCGAATGGAGAAGAGAGGATATAAACGCCGATGATAATTACCTCGACGCGTATTGGCCGTTCCTGAAGCTCACCGGTAGTCGGCACGGAGGCGCGACACGTGTAAATACCGTCGTCGGACTCTTGAACGTTTTTTATCTTCAGCGCATGGGTGTCGATGATGTAATGATCGTTCGTCTTTACCAGTTCCCCGTTGTAAAGCCAGTCGACGGAGGGCGAGGGCCTGGCGCGAACTTTGCAAAGGATCGAGAAATCTTCTCCGAGGATCGGATATTGATTTTTCGGTGCGTCGTCCCAGGTAATCGCAACTGTGACACGACAGACACGTCATTCGTTTATCGATACATCGTCGAAAAGGAAAAAAAGCCCAGGAGCTTTCCCTTTGCGAAAGGGGAACATTACCAAAAGCATCGGTCGTCAGAGATAGAGAATCCTCCTCGGCGATATCCGACGTATAGATCGCGAACGAGTAGAGAAAAACTCACCTATGGTATCGATCGTGACCGATTTATTCAGAGGCACCGAGTTCGCGTACGTCCCCTTGCAGGTATATCTTCCTGCCTGTTCCTCTTGAAGCGAGTTGAAGAAGAGCGAGAGGCTGTTGTCCTGATGCAATTCCGTATACATGGCCGGCTTCGAATGGCCCGGCGACGTGCTGCGAAAAGAAATCATCGTCGAGAGTCGGTCGGTGATAAGAAGTCAATCGGTGATCATAACTCGAGTTACGATTGGATCGTCTTCGGGCACAATGATAGGGTGGAAGAGTACGAGCAAGCAAGGGGCACGTAAAAACGTTAAAACTCGACTTTGCGCGCGGTATTCGCATGGGGTAGAGAATGACGCGCGTGTGTTGCGATGCTGCGACAGGAGGATAGAGGGGCATCGTTGGAAATGTAAGGAACTGTAAGCTTGGGCAGGTGCGATGTCACGCTCGATTAATCGACGTTTTTAAGATATCGATCTAAAGAAGACGCCCCTCCCTCCGCCGTTGCCACACCGATATATTTTAACCGTATACAACTGCTTGTATTTTTACTGAATTTAATGAACTCGTTTACTCGCGTTATATCGAATTAACGATCAAAGAAACGAAAGGCCACGCGCTGCCACGAAAATTTGCTCGAATAACGACGAGAGAAAGATTATTCCTCGTTAAGCAAACGATAGGTACGACGTGTGTACGCATACTCTTCGTTATCGCCGACGTTGAACTTCCCAAAGGCACAAGTGTGTTTCGACTATTTACAAGTTTGTATACATTCAGCGAACGATAACTTTTATCCTTGGTATTATAGAACGGAGCTCGGACGTTTCATAACAAGAAAAAGAAAATGTAAATAAACGATCTCGACGAGACGCGACGCGTACGCGCGTTTCGATAGAAAAAGCCGAAACGAAAATGCCGGTGAATGACGTTCGATGATTAAGCGTGGAATCGATTCGTCTACGTATATGTATTCTTTTTTTTTTTTTTTTGCTAAATGTGTATGGGCTTGATAGGAGAATGAGAAAAAAAACAAAAGAAGAATCTGATACGCTATGATTACGTGTAAAAATCTTTTTAAATATGTGTATACTCGCCTTTCGATCGGCAATACGACGAATCTGTGTGTGTGTGCGATAGAAATGAAGAGAAATTCGTTAACATTAGTGCTCTCGTTGGTTGTCGGTTCCTCTGCCTGATATGTCTTTCTTTATTTTCTTTTTAGTACTGCATAGCATTATACAACGATATTATATATATATATATATATGTATGTATGTATGTATGTATTTATGTATGCATATACGTATATATATATATATATATATATATATATATATAGAGAGAGAGAGAGAGAGAACGGAACGCAAGATCGCAAGTGGTTATATCCACTTTATTCTCGGTCAAATTGAATTTAACTCCGTACAGTGCGGATACGTAGTGCGGTACCTCGATTATCCAAATTCGATTACGCTTCTCTTTCGTTCGAATTCACTCATTGTCGGATATTCGCGGCCGAGTTCCCATTACCATGGAAATAGCGAAACATAATGCTGTAATATACGTGTGCCGAATAGAAGGAAGAATAATTGGGGATAATCGAGTTTCGCCCGTGTAGGAAAGAAAGAAAGAGAGAGAGAGAGAGAGAGAGAGAGAGATCTAACGAGCGAATAAAACGCTTTACAACTTTTATCCGAGAAAAGATTAATACATGGAATAATTATCTTTATGTATTTCGTATGCACGTACGTATAATATATATACTGGATCGTTCGTTCGTTCGACGATTCGAGAACAAGCATCCTTAATTAATGCAAACTCGCGCATTACCGGCGACTCTAAAACGCGCGTCTACTGGAATGGAATTTATCGACGGGACGATATAAAAGGAAAAAAAAAAAAAAAAAAAGAAAAGAAAAACTATACTTTAATCGCTACTCACTTGAGAGATTCTATAACGCGATTCTGCGGATCGAGCCATTGCATGTCGGTGATCAGCTTGAGGTTCTCGACGTTCGGCTTGCACGTAAAAATGTTGCTAGATCCGATCGACTTTGTTTGCGTCTCGCCGCTCGGCAAAATCTCCAGAGAAGCCGCATTCGCGTACGCTGAAAAGAAAATTGACAATGTCGTTATTACGTTTCACATTTGATTTCTTCGAGTGTCGTCGATTTCATGATCCAAGGGAGAGAGAGAGAGAGAGAGGAGGAACGGTGTTGAGTTTAATTAGATGCAACGCCAGAGGGTTCCCCTTCTTACCTAATCGAGCCGTGGCAAGTGACGGCTGTTGCTGTTGCTGTTGCGGAAGCGGCGCGAGCACGTAAACGCAGAGTACGGAGATACAGATCGACGTCTCGGCGCTCATGCTCGTGACGCGATGCTTGCCATAAGCATTAGGTGTCTCTCTCTCTATTCCGTTCATCCGGAGGTAGGTCGCGGCAAACGCGCGAAGCGAACTACGTTACGCGGAATGTGCGATGGCATGCGTGCGTGCGTGCGTGCGTGACAGGTCTGGAACGCCTCCTCCCCCATACCCGCTCGCTTGATAATACATCCAAGACAACAGGAAGCGAGAATTAAGCTAATTAATTGGGACGAGCGAAAGTGTGCGGAATTGCCCTAACTAGGAAACGCGAGCGACCTCGCCTTTTCCCCTCGGCCACCTTTCCTAACCAATCGCTATTGTTTCCGACGAAGAGTTTCTTTTACGAGTCGGTCACTCAGAAAAGATACGTTCTTGCGACGTGATCCTCTTTTCCTGGTAACCGTGTATTCATCGATTCTTTATGCGATCGATCCTTCCAAATTTACATTCAAAATATATATGTCGCTTTTTACGCGCTTCCAAATGCTTATTTCCGTCTTTACGAGTTTTTAACGCCAAATTGGAAATTATATCGAGTAGTTGAAAGGTAGATGAGGTAGATTTTTTTACGACCTCTTCGCGATATAATCCACGTGCGAGCGAAACGCGTAAAATGGCTTCCACGGTGACTGACGTAATCGCCAATTGTGAGATAATTAAAACGGTGCCAGCCAAACGCGGTGGCGACGACGGTAAAAATGTAAAAACGTCCTTCTCGCTTTTCACGATCTTACGACCGTGCGATATCCTCCTCCTCCTCCTCCTCGAGTTCGACCGTATTAAAACGACCGAGGGAATTATTACGCGCTGTTCTTTAAAAAAGAACGACGAAAGACGAACGATTTAAGAAGATTACTTCTTCGAACAAAACGATAACGGGAGGAGGGAGTAGTATCGCAAATACGACCACATCGTTTAGGATCGCTCACGCGACGAGATCCAAACGAATATAATTCGTATAGGCGGAAACCTCTTATCTATATACTACGGTGCTAGGTAATACGATAATAATATAGGATAACGTGTTTTGCGCGATAATCAGCGAAGACACGAAAGAGAGAGAGAGAGAGAGAACGACGATGGATGGCAACGTAATTAATCGAAATTAATGCCGATGGTAAAAATTTTCCAAGCCACATACTTATGTAGTTATGTGGACCGGTAAGACGCAGGTAATTACGCGCGCATGGACGCGTCAAAGGCCGATCCTCTCGTCGAAATATATTCAACAAAGTTCCTTAATTGGCTTGCGAAGCGTATTATACGCGTACAAGGGAAGATGATATTCTCCTTCGATCGACAAATTTCTCGTTCCTTTTTGATCTGCGTCTGGGTCGCGACCGAGTCGAAATCGTTCCGAAATTACGTTCGACGAGAAACTAGATTGAGAGAGGGAGAGAGAGAGAGAGAGAGATGATTTCTGCCGGCGATTTGATTTTGAATTTCACGAGCTCCGTTGTTCTCTCGTCGAACTAGGACGAGTGGTCGTAGTAATCGAAAGAAGATGAAACGAGCAACCCCTCGTACAGATTCGTATCCTAAATACAAAGGAGGAAGAAGGTATAGTAAAAGCGAGCTATTCGTTGTTCTTCCCCTTCCATCGCGATAACTTTACCATCTTTCTCTCTCCTTTCTCTCCCGATAAGACTCGCAAATTCGTCATCTCCTCCTGCTGCTGCTGCTGCTGCTGCTGCTTTGCAGCAAGAAAGAGAGATAGAGAGAAAAGTACCAGGGGTCGCGAGTCTCCTATGACAGGGAAGAGAAATTAATGATTTTCTTATATAGAGGGAAGAGAGAAAGAGAGAGACAGAGCGAGAGAGAGTTTAATGTGTTTCTAAGAGCGAAATAATGGGGATGGCGATGGCGATATAGCTGGGAGCACTCTCAAAGTCATTTCGTTCGGCACGAAACATTGAAATGACCGATAGCTTAAAAAAAAAAAGAAAAAAAAAAGAAAATTAAAAGAAGAACTTAATCTCTCGGGTTCGGTCGTTGAACAACGCGACTACCCATAACTACGTTAAACTCGTGCGAAATGGATGAGGAGCGACGACGTACCGCGTGCGGTTAATACTACCGGCAATAAATCGGTTCGATGAAATCCGTCCGTTCGCTCGTTCGCACGAAGAAGGGTACGCGCGTACGAGCGTACATATGTAAATCTCATTGTCAACGCAGGCCGGCGGCGACTCGTAAAAGATCGATCTAAATCCGTCGTTCCTCCTAGGAAAGAATCTGCGATGGTATCCGAGGAAAGAAAAGAACGATAAGAGAATCTCCTAGATACGGCGAGTACACATTCGGCACAGAGAACGTTCGCTTCTACGCGGACGACGTTAATAAATCATTGAAAAAGCGTTACGCGAAAACGTTAACTCATCTCGCTCGAGATACGACGAGATACGACGAGATACGACGAGATACGCGTGTACACATTGTATTTATAAGCGTGACATTTTTCGCTGGGTGGATACGTTGCTCCGACCGTCATAAAAATATCGTCGTATATATCGTATCATATAAACGCCCTCGATGAAAGCGAATCGTCTCCCTACCTCTCTTTCGAGGGCAAATTCTATGATCGCTTAACAAATTTGGACGAGTCACCGCGCATGGAACGTTTTCCGAGCATGCAAAAGCACTCCCCTATATATATATATATATAGGTACGACCTATCGTACGTTATTACGCTGGCCCTTTTCGTGAAATTCGCGGAATCATCGTTTTCGTCGTATGCACTCGCAGGATAATCGTTAGGGCGTGCGAAAGAGACGAGTTCTCCTCCGGAAATTTTCGCAAAGAAAATCCCATAATTGGCCGGAGGGTTGCCTTCGGACTGTGAGAGATAGAAGGAAGGAGATAGTTTAGAAGGGGGTGGGTGGGATAACCATAGTCAAGATGTTCGAAATAGAGGAAGATAGCTAGAGGGCGAGAATCTACCCCTCGTAGGACATCTTATTTACGTTAGTTAGGGTTTGTTGGCACAACCACCCTAGGGGCCATTCGACGACGACGAAACCACCCCTTCGCCTCAGCCCATTTTAGCTACTCCACGCGTACATATATATATATACATATATTCAGAGATCCTCTTAGTACGTGTACGTACGTACGTACGTACGGTGTCGTCGATGGGCGTTTCCGTCCGTGCTATCGGAGGTGGTTCCTTTGGTTACCAACGCGCGTTTCCCCGTTAGCCGGTGGTATATGCGAGTCGTCGCGGGTGGTACGCGCTCGGAATCGGGTAAACTCGCCGACGTGCCTGCCACTCGAGCTGGAAGAATTCGATCTAGGAGGGTTCGAAAAACAGAGCGCGCGAGCCTCCTCGTGGATGCGTTCCCGTCAAACTAGCGTTCCGTGACGCGAGCTCGCAAAAAAGAGAGAGGAAAGAGAGAAAAGAGGGAAAATAGAGGGGCCAAGAGGAGCCAAGAGGATTCGATCAAATTCCGATATCGAATTGGCTGGATAAGAACGACGAGGGCTCTGCCTTCTTGAATTTACAAATACGAGCGTACGTACTTGCCTAAACTCGGAAGATACGAAGAGAGAATACGAAGAGAAGGAATTTTTAACGAAATGCCGATCGTCTTTCGTTCGGAGCGACCAACGTCCTACGAAGGATAGGATAGGTGGTCGTCTCTACGGTAGATACGTCGGTAGATAATGCACTTTTAAAGAAAGACGATCGCTTTCCCAGAGGCGATACGTCGTACCCCGAGACGGTGGAAGAGATACTCCGGATACTTTGGGTAGTTTCTCAAAGTTTCTCGATTAGGGAATCGTCGTTCCCGTTCTAATCCCCTAGATAAATTCTACCGATTAAGGGAGCTCGATACAATGCGAGCCAGGATAATTCCGAACGAAACGAACCGAAAATTTCTCATCGACGATCGTTGAACTATCTCGTCTCTATTCGACTCGAAACATTTAATCGAACGTACAAAAATTTCTCAAATTGATAAAGAAGGCGAAAGGAGAAGTCTTATAAAAATCACTTAGGATAGGAAACTGTAGAGGAAAAAGAAACAAAAAAAAAAAAAATTAAAAATCTCTGTAAAAATGGTCGGTAGAATATGCGAAAAAGGGCCGAGAAGCGTAGATGTAACGTCGATCGGCTTCGATCACCGTACAAAGTATGAAAAGTACAAAGTTCCGGTCATGCGATACGAACTTTGAGCCGCATCTGCGAAGAGGACGTATACGTCCGGTCGAACATGATCCAACAACGTGCGGAAGTAAGGAGAGCGTAACGGTAAAATTCGTTGGCCGGAAACGTTGGAAATTATTCTCAGCTAGGTAGAAACGTAGCTTGCATCGTGTCTATTTTTTACACTGGAGATTTTGTAAAAAAAGGAAAAAAGAAACGAATCGAGATGAAAGGACATGTAAGATCGATCTTTGCAAGGCTTATATCTTTATAAACGGTCTCCCGATATAAGTTCGAAGGATCGAGCCGACCTGCGACGGTCGAGTAAAGCTCGCGCGTGCGTTAAAGGTGACGCGTAAAGGTGTAGGATTAACCCTTTTCTCGTAAAATTACGAGACCGGAGGTACTCGTTTACCAACGACCGGCTTCTTCAAAGCGATCTCGTTAAACGCAAGCCTTCTCTCTCTCTCTCTCTCTCTCTCTCTCTCTCTCTCTCTCCTCCTCTACCGAGAGAAAGACACGACACACTCGTTACACCGCTTGCACGCGTTTATCGCGTTACGCGAGTGCACATACGAGCTGGAACTCGAGCGGTCGCACGCTTGGATTCGTGCGCGTCTCTTTCTTTCTCTGTTCTTTGCAACTAGACCGAGCCAAACTTATATGCGCACGTACGCGCATCGTGTAGGATCCATATCCATTATCGAGTTTACAACGCGCTTACATCGACCATTTTAATAAACTATTCCGATACAAATTTCCTCTAGAGGACCCTTTTCCATTTACTTTTCTCGAAAAAGAAAAAATACTTCCGATTAAGATCTCAAGTTCCTCGCTGAGTGAACGCGCATCTGCGCGACAACGCTTGTAGCTATAGCTATATAAGTATAGCGTTGAGCGAGCGTGTGCGAGAGAGAGGGGGAGAGAGAGAGAGAGAGAGAGGAAACGCGTATACCCAGGCAACGCAGGCTCGAGCGATACCCAGCAATTTCGGTAAAAGGGTTCTGCTATATAACGGTGCACCCTGTCGCTGCTCGTACACCTGGTGACGCTACCGTTTCCATCGCGGTAGTGGTACCTCAACTAAAAGCTATTTTCCCCTAATTCATGGCCTTGTCTCCTCTAGAAACGACTTCCACGTGAATGGTACACGCAACGCGCGCCGCTTTCCATCGATTTTCGCGACGTTCCTGGGTATTCCTCTCGCTCTCTCCCTTCGAGCGTACGAGTCGTAATTCACTACCTCCTTCTACTCACAACCTTCCGTTGTTCCAAAAGCTCGCGAAGAAGAAGAAGAAGAAGAAGAAGAGCTTTTGTAAGCCCTCTTCTCTCTCCCCCCTCCCTACTTGCTTTTCTTCATTCGGTGCCGACACGTTTCTCTGACGCTTGAAATTTAGGTGATTCCTTTCCCCATCTTTCTTTTTTCTCTTCGACCCCGGTAGCTGGTAGAGGGTCGATCCAAGTTCAGTTCCGTTTGAGAGTATTCTACATTTTTCATATTTTCTTTTCTTTTCTTTTTCTTAATTTTATAGGTAAACGACGCTCAGAGAGAAAGCGAATTTTGTCCGTAGGAAGGTGCACGAGCAAACATCGAAATTAGAGATAGATATTAGAGATGAGATGTAAATGGACGTCCGAGGAAATGGCGCACGAGCGAGCGCGTGTGCTTTCGATTAGTTTCCGAGTTGGTGCATCTTCGAGCTAGGAGGAACCAGAATCTTCGCGTCGACTAGTTTACCTCCATAGTCCTATTCTACTCGCGAGTAGAATTCGGTAATTTTCCGAAACTAAAAGGAGAAACGGCAACTCGACTCGAAGGAGTGACCGAGGCGCAAAGGTCGGACCGAACTTTCGAGAAACGTTACATCCTCGAGGGGGTGCTCACCGGTCCGGGAAATTCGGCTTCAACGAGACGAACCTCATTCCTTTCCTTGCTCCTTGCTCCTTGCTCCTTGCTCCTTGGTAGGAGAAAGAAAGGCGCAAAGACACGTGGATGAATAGAGATGGATAGCCAGAGAGAGAGAGAGAGAGAGAGAGAGAGAGAGAGAGAGAGAGAGAGAGAGAGAGAGAGAGAGAGAGAGAGAGAGAGAGAGCATTAAATCGGACTTAGGGCAAAAGGGATTGCAATTTTCTCTCGACGTGCAAATGAAATATACGCGTTACGTCGAAGAGCGAAAAGACAGTGCGAGAGCGCTGTTGCGATCCGAAAGAGCGAAAATAAAAATCGAGTTCCATTATTTTCCCGCGATGAAAAAAGCGATATCTCTCTTTTCTGGCAGACGAAATATTTTCTTGTTTTCGAGTATACTCTTCCGTTATACGAGTATTAAAGTTTCAGCTAGATTTTAATCACTCGCAAAAAACGAATTTTTCACGAATATTCAGCTCGGATTCGTTTTTCGCCCTCGCGTTTCTTACGCACAACGAGAATATATCTTCTTTTCCATCTCTATCTCTACTCCTCATCGTTCTACCGCACCGCGATAATGCCCAAGATAAATTAAAATAAAAGTGCAATTTACCGCCCTTTAAACGTCGCGTCAAAGAGAAAGAAAATCTTTAAAAGCCTCGAATATCGAATAATTCCGAAAAGTGACTACCGGAAAATGGTAAAGAAGATCGATTACATCGAACTCGATAAAGAGACGAGTTAAGAAGAAGATAGAGAGAGAGAGAGAGAGAGAGAAACGTAAAAACGGGATCGCTTCGAAAGACGGCAAATACGTGTAATAAAATGAGCAAGTATCCAAGGAAAATATCTATGTAGATAGATGGAACGTTGCTCTTACATCCGAGCGTTACAAACCTCGAATCCGATTTATCGCCTCCATTCGATTACGTTACAAATTCTTTCTCCGTCGATGTTTCTCCGATGCGTGGAAGGAATTGCTTCGTCTTCCGAAACCTTTTCGCATTTTTCAATATTCTCGTGGCGAGAAGGAATTTCAAATTAAATTTAATGCACGAAAGAGCGAACGTAGTCCATCGAGATAGCGTCAGAGTTCTTCAAAAGGTATATTTATCTTTTCTTTTCTTTTCTTTTTCTTTTCTTTCGCTCGATAGATCGAGTGTTTTGTTAAGACTTCTCTTTAAACGATCTTGTTAGGGCCAATTAAAAACGATTTCTAGGGTTAGCAAGAGACAGAGAGGGAGAGAAAGACAACGAGGATGAGTGGTTCTCCGGAAGAAAAAGGATGGCTCGAGACGAGAGAGAGAGAGAGAGAACGTTTCTACTTCTCCAAGAGGGACGAAATTAAATTTCCTTCGAGAACTCACAGCAGTAAGGGAAGGGGTAGCTAGTCGAGGGTTGGAAGAGCCAAGGGAAAAGAAGAGGAGAGAGAGAGAGAGAGAGAGAGAGAGAGGGATCGTCGGTTAAGACGGGCCACGAGACTTAAATAATTCACTCGCGGGACTCCTCGCGAGGCCTCCGACAACTTTCTCTTCCAGAGGTTTTCCTTTTCCATCCTTCATGGGAAAGGACCGCACAGCTGCCATTTCGCATTCCGCCAGTTTTTCGTGCCATCCACCCGCGAGGGCGAGCGAGAAACCGAGGGAGGAGAAAAAACTGGAAGGTCCTTTTAGATAAGAAATCCGACCGTTCTCTCTCTCTCTCTCTCCCTCTCTTCTCTCCTTTTATCACGTTTTAGCGATACTAAAACGAGTCGGAAAAAAAGAAAAAAGAGGGAGGAAAAAAACGATAACGAAACGTTTCCATCGTCCGCGCGCGACGAGAAAAAAATCTACCTCGGTGTTTCGAAATTGCGAGCGGACAACACGGTGATTAGTGGTAATTCTGAAAAATATACGAGTATATAACCCGTTGTGATTTCGTGTTTTAAATTAAAAAGATCGTTATTTACGAAACAAATATCCTAAATACAACGTACGTTTTCCGACGCGTGTCGAGAGTACGGACTTTCGAAAAATTGCGTTAAAATATGGAGAAACGATATTTTTAAATAAAAATCTTCCTATTCTCCATATTGATTATATAATCCGAACAATTGCTGCTGCCCACGGATTATTAATAGAAATGAAAAAGAGAAAAAAAAAAAGAATCCGCACGACGCATGGTGCGTGTACGCGCCACGTACGTATCGAGCGCACGACGCATTTCTCTCTCCTTCCTTTCTCTCTCTCTCTCTCTCTCTCTCTCATCTTTATGGAAAAATACAATTATACATATTTTATCTTCGATCGTGGAAACGAACGCATACATGAATATTCATAAACACGAAATATCTATTATTCGAGGAAGAGAAGAGACATGGAAATATTTATTTTCTCGCGGTAGCCAAGTATCGAATGAACGTCATTCTACTACGAGGGCGATAAAAAAGAAAAAAATATTCGTCGTAGTTCGGCGTCGAAACGAAGAAAGTTTTCTTAAAGGAGAGAGAGAACGCGTAAGAAAGATTCGTGGGTGTTAAGATTAAATCCGACGATCGAGTCCCTAGGATGATAATAAATCCGGTTAGGTGGCAAAGGCAACAACGCCGATGTTTAACTTGATTAACGATCTTACGAGGAGTTTTCTCGACGATAACGAAGGGCAAAGGACTCGAAAGATGGAAGGAATTTTCAGGAGCCGTGCTTATGATTTATTTCTTTCCCACCCGGTACGTGACCAAAGTTTTCATCAACGCGAAAATAGCTTAAGAAGGCATATAGGAGGAAACGAAGTAAATTGAGCGTCCCGGCAAACTCGATTTCCCTCTCTATCCGCGCGTAATCCGGAGCTTCCGCTTTTAAGGGATGACTTCTCGTGACTCGTCGTGCACCCTTTGCCTGTCCGAGAGCGAAACGAGAGCGAAACGAGAGGAGAGGAGAGGAGAGGAGAGGAGAGCCTTGCCGTTCCGCCGCTCCGGGATGTCGCAAATATTAAGAGCGCCACCCATGGCATGACCGCGAAGGCGCGAGGATTCCCAAGATTAATAAATTCATTGTCGAGAAGTCCAGTGGCTCGAAAGGCGATGTTTCCTTTTAATTCGTTCCTTTTCTTCTTCGTTACGTGGAGAAAAAGAAAAGAAAAGAAAAGAGAAAAAAGGATCGAACGAAAAATCGTACCGAACGTTCCGTTCGTTCGGAAAGATCGGCCATCGGTGCGAAGACCGCTCAAATCGCGCTAGGATAGAAGGATCTTCGATGGATACTTTCAACGGGATCTCTCTCTCTCTCTCTCTCTCTCCTCGGCGGTTGGGACTTGATTCGGTCGAGCGGAAGGTCAATCTCGACGCTTCGAAATTTCGGACCACCCTGCGACAACGAAAGCGGCACACGCACACAGGACGTAGGACGACGAAATTAACTGTCAATCTCAATTTCCCCCTCTCTTCTCTGAGTCTACCCTTCTCCGTTTCACGCACACGCACACGCACACGCACACGCACACGCACATATGTCAGGGAAGCTTGCTCTACGGTTTAGGAGTCCACCCCCGAGAAACGTCAATTATAAAGCAATGCGACTGCCAGAAACGTCAAGATCCCTTCCTCGATTCCTCGCCCTCGCTGTTACGTTTAATGAAAAGAAGCCTGATCCACGATCGGTCATAATACGTGGACGGAAGAACGACGACAATGGGTTGGCTGAATTCTCTCTCTCTCTCTCTCTCGACGAGAGTTTCGCGCTCGTACGTACGCGGATCGAGCCCTCTTTTCTTTCTTCCGGGCTATTGACCCCCTTTTACGTTCCTCTTTGCTCGTATAGGTATAGATATATCCATAGATGTGTACGACGCAGTGTGTGTTATAGACGATATGGCATGTGCCAAGAGTTATCCATCGCGCGTCGATTTACAACGACCATTCGGCTATCTGTTGCTTCTCGCGTGAAACATCCGAGTCTTTGTCGATCGTATCACGCGACTCTCGACTCGGTTACAAATGCTTTTCTGGACATACGTACGTACGGGATTCTCTCTCTCTCTCTCTCTCTTTGGATCGCATCGCATCGCATCGCATCGCATAACAAAAAAAGAGCAAAGAGTCTCGTAGTTTTTATTTCCCGTCAAATTTTGTTCAGCGATGCGTTATTATATTGCATTTTGGTGGTCAGCGCGACGCCACCGCCATCGAGTCACGTATGTTTGTTGGACAGACGGGCGGGCGGGCGGTCGTTTCGTTTTATTTTCAAATAGAAAGGGGTTTGTCATTTTTTACGAGCGTCGCTCGTGGTGACGGTGGTAGGTAGGTAGGTAGGTATTATCTTTTACAATGCATTATCGCTACGTCGACGATAAAACGATAAATTATTCCCTTTTGCATTTGTTGGGGTAATAAAAAAGGCAAGAAAATTATTTAACGTTAGACGGTAGCCCGAAATTCGATTCGTCCTTTATCGAAACTCATTGGAAAAGTCATAAAAGGGCAACGACGTTTCATCTAGACGATCGAATAAAGGAAGTGGAACGTTGAAACTTTACTGAACTCGGTTCGACCGAGCGTAATTTTCTTAGGTCGTAATTCTTGGATCGTAAGAGTTCGCTCTAGGATCAAGATTTAAGGGTAGTTGTTTCTCTCTCTCTCTCTCTCTCTCTCGGCCTTAATGGGTCTACGGTGCAACGATCTCATGCCGCAGGCACGCCCACGAGATCATCCGCGAACAAGAGTCGTACGTATATGTATACGTAAAGGTACTTATCAGCTTCCTCGAGCTCGCGAGCTCGAAGAGAGCAACGCAAGGCCGACGACGACGACGACGCAGCAGCAGCAGCAGCAGCAGCAGCAGCGGTAAAGGCAATAATAGCGGCGAATGCAAATGGCACACCATTGTCATTAACTCGATACATCCTTTAAAGTCTCAACCCTCATTGTTCGCCTACGAACTTTGATTGCTCTTTCGTTTAGCGACGTCCGCCTGCTGGCTTCTCTTCTTCTTCGCGATAATTTATGCTCCCTGCAAAAATGACCGTCTCGAGAAAGATAAAGGCTCGTCGAAAAATATACACCCAAGGTACGTATCCGCGTAGTAACTTTTTTTTCCTCGAGCGTGGAAACGCGAGCAGAAAAATCTCGTGATCGAAATTTCTATGAAAACGAAGCGAGCGAACGTACCGTCGCTAAAGCACAAACTCGAGAGCTCGGAATGTTCTCACGAGACGTATACGTATGTGCCATATGTACACGCGTACGGACAGCCGGATAACGCGTAAAGGAGAGAGAGGGAGAGAAAAAGAGTGAAACGTTCGACTTCTCGGCGGTGCAATTTATAGAGAATTTATATAGAACGCGTAGGGACCCTATAGCGGGGCGTTACGGGTTACGCGTTCGTACCGTACCAATCTACTCTGGACACGGAAAAGAAACGTAATGGATATACGTATAGATATACCTACACCCATAGGATCTCGAGGAAATATGTCGCGAAATTTAGTGTCGCTACGTATTTGATAGAGCGAGAGGATAGAAGAATATATGTACGTACGTTGGTCGATCGATCGAACTCACGTGGAAGATGAACCAGAGATTCTTTTTCGTGGCCGACGATAATCAAAGGAGTCGTAGGAGAGAGAGGCGACGATGCAAGACGAAAACGCGCTCGTTTAAGCGCGACGTCGATCCAAAAACGATGCGCACCCTTTGGAAGTCGATGGACGTGGATATCACCGCGATCTATATAAACGTATAACGCACGCGTCGTCTCTCGTGGACGCTATACGACGATAGTTTCGAGAGAGCGAATAAAGATTAACGTGGAAACCGCGACGAATAGTCGATGGGCTGCATCTCTCTCTCTCTCTCTCTCTCTCTCTCTCTCTCTCAGACCGTGGGTCATGGCGAGGGTGCCCGAACGATTTTTATTCCGAGATAATAGACGATCTGAGAATTGGACAGGAAATTGGCGTCTCCCTCTCGTCGGCATATTTACATATTAACGAGAGTAGACGCGGAACATATTTTGTCCGTGTACTCTTTTTGAATTTCGCACGACGTGCCGACGCAAACGGATCTTTCTCCGTTTTATACCGCAGACGTTTAGATTTTCAAGCGTCCACCGAATGTTGACTTTGGCGCTGGTTTTGGCGTTACGATCGATGACCGTCGAAATAGTCGAAAATGGTTGAAAATGGTGATATTTTAACCGTGCGATGACACTCGATAAGTTTGAAAAAAATCTTCGGAACGGTCGACGGATGCGAATTCTCCTCTATCGAGCAAAAGTGGTTTTGCGGATCCACGAGAGAGAGAGAGAGAGAGAGAGCAAATACGTTCGTTGTTCGCAACGAGGACGTAGCGGATCGATCGCACGGGGAGAGCACCTCGACGCTCCTTTCTTTTTGCTCCAGCGATCAAATGTCTCTTCGATGATTGTCCCTCGGTCCGTCATTCGATACGATATGAATTTCCTCGGAATTCACCCACCCCTTCTCCTCGTCTCCTCGGTCGCTCTAGTTTTTGCAGGGCGTTTTTGTGCGAACCCTTCTCTTCCGGCTCGCCGTCGAACGGAAACGCTTTAGAATTCGCGTCGACGCGAACCGACGAAATTCCCGGCGACGGAAAGTCGGCTATGCGATCGGACCAACGGAACGCCATATTAATGGACTTTTACGCGAAAGAAAAACGAAAGAAGAAACAAAAAGGTCGATTTTCAATTTGGAATCGAACAAACGCTTCTCGATAAGCCCTCGCGCTTACGCATTTACGGCTCTACCTAACCGAATTGGATCGAGTTTTGGGGGGGTGAGGGAGAACGTTTCGTCGGGATATCTGGAGAAACGGGGAGAGGAAGGACAACGATAAGGAACGAGAGAGAGAGAGAGAGAGAGAGAGAGAGAGAGAGAGAGAGAATATAACGTATCGAGTGTCGTCTACGCTTCTCGTACTCGTCGATACGCGCCTATCGAGGTATGGTCGTTTGCATAAAATTTTGCATATCGTTTCCTGGAGCTACGACGACTCGTCCCTATCGACAATTTTTCGTCCTCGATATCAGCCAGCTCCCATAATTCTCCCCTTACTTCGCTCCATTCTTTTTTCACTGATCGATTTCAAAGGGCTTCTCGTCGTTCTTCTCAACTTACTTCTTTCGCATTTCGCATTTCGCATTTCGCATCTTTTCGAGGATCTCGGACAAAAGTTTCTTATCCCTTGATCCCACGACGACGTTTCCTTCTTCCTCTTCTCCTACTCGTCATCGAGCACGCTTCGTTAAACTTACGACAACGCTTAAACGACGCTCGTGTCGTCTTAACGAAGATGCTCGGAAGGTATTAGGCGTCCAGTCTCGAGGCCATTTAAATCGTATCAAACGTCTTTCTCTTTCCGTCTCGCGCATTACGAATTAAGTGGAACGGTAGGAACTCAAAGGGTTAAATCTTACATCACGTCGAATGAGTCAGCCTGACCAAGCTGTCGTGTCCTTACTTGTCGAGAAATCTTTCTTTCTCTCTCTCTCTCTGTGGGCCCTTAGCTTGGACACGGTCCACCGTTCCACGCGATGCCATGACTCATCGGCTATGGTAAAAGAGATAATCGGCCAAAGTTAGGTCGAAAAGAAACGATCCATTCGTTCTCATCGTTAATACGCTCTCGATATAGGTATCGAGTAACGCGCCCTTCGTTTATTTTCTTCTTGAAACGATATCTAATAACGGACGGTCGGTCAATCATCGTTAACGCTCGCGACATCCTCCCACGCCGAAAGCTCGAAAATTCTGTCTCCGCTCTCGAACGATAGAGAAAGACGCTTATTGCTAACTAGCGTGCGCGTGTGCGCGTGTGCACGTACATTAGGAATAGCTGTATATGCGGCTCGATTAGGTCGTCGTCGCCCATTAGACCGGATCTGCCAATCTTCGGGGCAATATAAGCCACGACTTTATTTACGCACGGGACATTCTGCGCACGAATGTAAAGGTAAATGAGATTGTACGTGTGCGCGCCGAGCGCGTTAAGACGAGAGGGGAAAGCGTACGGCGCAGCATAGTTTCGAATGAAACGCAAGGAAACCACGCCCTTACATAAACAGAATAATTGCGAGGGCGTTCGCGCGAGAGGAGAAAGAGCATAATTCTAAGAGGGAGAAAATCCCACCCTCCCATCTCTCTCTCTTTCTCTCGCTTTTGTCGTCATTGCAACGAAACGACTCGACGCGCGTGCAGGGAGTAGCTCTGTGTCTCTCTCTTTCTCTCTCGTGAACACCCTCTTCGTCCCATGTGTGTACGAGGAACAAACGCCGCACAAGTGCGAAGACGATCTATGGTTTTGGCGTCGAGACGCGATACGAATTTGATCGTTCGTCCCTTGCTCGACCTCCTTCCTGATATTGGATTGTATAGAAAACAAATGAAACGTAAAATGAATTAAACTCGACGATATTTTTCTCATCCACCACGTAGTCATCGTTATACGCTTATACGTAGATATATAATCTACCCGTATATAATGCTCCTCGCGCATGGACGAACGGACAAAGGATATGCAACACGTGGCTGGGGCTCTTCGTAGTCACCGAAATAACTTTCGCATATAATAATAATCGAACTCGTTGAGCAAATTACAAGGGCGCGATGAATGAAAAATGAAATCAAAGGAATATCGCTGGCGCCGTTCGTTTCTCGATCGATGAAAGACGCGATTATAGACACGACACGACACGACACGACACGACACGACACGTCACGACACGACACGCATACTTGTCTCTATGTACGCGAGCGCGTAAGGGTCTCTAGCCGACGTCGCCTCTCCTCGTTCGATCGAATTTTCCCTTCGTCTATAGCTCGATGATACTAGGTTGCGGCGCTTCCGTTCTTTCATACCAAAATATCACTTTCATCTTTTTCTTTCGAAGGATCTCCTCCCTCTTTCCTTCTTTTCTCTGATAAAACGACTAGGTACGACGCGACTAACAACGACCAAAGTGCAATCTTCCGCAACGAAGTTACCTCTCTCTCTCTCTCTCTCTCTCACTCTCTCCTTTATGCTACCCATCTTTTTCTTCGGCCATTGTGTCGTCCCGGTCTCGCTTTTTTCTTCTTTTTCCCCCGGAGCAGAAGCTCGGCAACGTTCAAAAAATTTGCATTTATATGTTTACCGTGTAAGGGGGCTTCCATCAAAAAGTATCTCGCTCGACCGCGAGAAGAGAGAAAATCGAGCCTCCTCTCTTTTTCTCTTTCTCGTCGGATTACAAAGTCACCCTTCGTGTTCCGCACCTACAAACACTGACGCATAGATGGGTCAAAGTATAACCCTCGATTCTCAAAGACCACCAAGGTAGAATCTTTTCACGCTTCAAGACCTTCCTTTTTATTCTAAAAATGAACAAGAAAGGGAAAAAAAAAGAAAAAAAATCAGGTTCGATCCGCTGGACGTAATAAAAAAAAAAAAAAAAGAAAACTACAGGCTAGTGATTTCTTTCCCTGATAATTTTCTACCCTAGTGGTTTTTATTACCGATTCTACGGTTGTTCGTCTTCGTTGTGGTCGTAGGACTCTCTCTCTCTCTCTCTCTCTCTCTCTCTCTCTCTCGCGAGAAGAGGGAGAAGGAGACGTAATTTCACTCCCTTTCTGTTTCTCTACGTTCATTCGAGTTATAATAATCATAGTTAATCGTAAGTTACGATGCTATATAACATACTTACTCTCCTTTCAGCCTTTCGGAAGGTAGGATATATCGCTAACCGTAATAACGTTATCTAAGTACGGAACGTAGTCACGTCTCGCGAGTTAAAATATACGAGTTGGAAGAAAAGAGAAAGGGCCGGGAAAAGGTACGATAATAAAGCAAGGAGACTCGGCGAATTTTCAAACTTTTCTCGATCGTACGATAAAAGAGATTATACGGACTTTTTTCCTTTTAGGATAATCCCCAATTTAGCGATGGAAGAAGGAACGAGGATAGGCCGCCGGTCGACGAAAATTTAACAACCTTTACGTTTACTACGTAATGCCGCTATTATGATTAACAAGTCTCGCTATCTCTCCGTCCGTATCTCCATTGCTCCCGCGTATCCTATGGGAAATGTATTGTTTCGGCCGACAGTAATCGTGATTCATGTATAGAGATTCGTTGGCAATCCGATCGTCCATAGTCGCACCAGGGCAGCATTCGGGAAAGTTAACCGGAGTGTTAGCTGGCCCTCCTCCTCCTCCTCCTCCTCCTCCTCGCTCGACGCGCGAATAGAAATTCCGACGATGCGATAAATCTTGGAGTTGAACGAAGAGAGAGGGAGAGAGATTTCCCTTCGCGTTAATAAAGAATAAATTCGACTTATTTGAATATTACGAACGATTATTCCGGAACGATACTCTCGACGTTGTTACGCGTAGATATGAATTTAAGAGGCTTGTGGTTTTTGGGAGAAGCTCCCGTAATATATACGTGCGGCGGCGGCGGCGGTAGCGGTGGCGGCTGCGACGGCTCGCGGAAAGAAGGATACTCGAGCTCGAAAACGCGCGGAGAAACGATTTTCCTTTCGAACGAAATTGCATGGTTTATCTTAAACATTCCGCTTAATTGCGCGTTCGTTTGAAAAAGGAACAAAGAGGAACGCGTAGCGCACAGCCACGACTGGTTTCCTTCAACGTAAAGCGTTGGATTTATAACGGTGAGTAAGAACGGTTCGTTTTCGTTGATCCCCACCGGTCAGGATCGAGGCTCTCTCTCTCTCTCTCTCTCTCTCTCTCCCCCCCGAGGATTAAACGAGGGTCCAGCGAGGCAAGACGGATTTTCTTCTCCGGAACGGTTAATTCGAGTCGACCTTTCGTTCGCTCTCGATACCGAGTCTACTAGTTTGCCGAGCGAAAAGAAAGTAACGATGCGAGGATCGTTCGATTCCAATATCCGTCTTTCCTGGCAGGTAGGATAGCTACTAAAAAGAGATCGAATCGCTTTCTCCCGCGAAAACGTAGAAGACCCGAGGATACCCGGAGAATGCGATCCTCGGGAATCGTAAGGAACTCTGACCGAGAGCCGACCTCTTATTTCCTCCTCGACTTCATCTTAATCCCGTTCTCGATCCCAAAGAGCGCGCGCGCACGTATCCAGACTCTCTCCATGGGATTAATGGCCGGCCAGCCAAGTCCGCTCGGCAAGAGAGCAACAGGAGATGGAATGAAAGTTATCAATTCGAGGGAAGTCGCATGCGCGCTAATCGTCGCGTGAATGGAACATCTGTTCTACGCCATTTTGCGAGACTCCTCTTCTCCTTTCTTCAGTCTCGAAAAGTGAACCACTCTACGGTGCTTTTTAAGGAAGAAGAAGATGAAGAAAAAAATAATCCTCGCCAAACTACTCGGATAAATGAAAGATATTCGTTTTCGAGTGACGACGACGAACGCGAGTTAACGATATCTCGTGAAATCGAAGATCGACGAACGGATAGAGAAAGAGAGAGAGAGAGAGAGAGGGAGGGGAGAGAGGGTGAGAAAGATCAAAGCTAGAGAGCTCAGGGAGACGATGTGAAATATTGAAACCAAAGGGAGATAAGTTATTCGCGTAAACGAGGAACCGAGGAAGAACTGATCTAAGAAGGTAACACCGAGAGATCAAAGACGTCAACGTCGTTCCATATATTCCGAGGATCAGCCGGCGGGGATCCTTTAATTAAAGAATTACCTTCACCCACGCGCAAACGAATACAAGAGAGAGAGAGAGAGAAAGCGTGAGAGGAAGCCGAATTCGATGCGAACGATGGTCAAGGGTACTTTGATTTAAAACGGACCGTATCCGGGCAGCATAGCCGACAGAAACACAACCACCAACGTCACACGCGACTCGTTTTACAGGAACCATCGAAGAACGTGGAGCGGATTGGATCGGCGAGCGGTGCCTCTAATCCTTTGACGTACCTACATGTACGCGAGCGTAATACCATAGCGCGTGCTCGTCTATCCAAATTTTGAAATTAAATTTTCAAGCTTCCCGCAAAACTCTGACTTTTCTTCTGACCCTTCTCTCTCTCGCTCTCTTTCTCGTGCGCGCGCGCGCACGGTCACCGGTCGCAAGATCATTTTCCATGTCAAAAAGAAGAAGAAAATGTTCCACGAATCTTCACCGTATTCGTTTGAATTCCATCGCTAAAACCTTGAACGATAAATTGCGGAAGTTTCAAATTTGGCAACAGATGTCTACGTACATGAGAGGAAAGAGAAGAAGCCTCTAGGACGAGGGACACGAAAAGGACAGAGAGCCCTTTCTCTCTCCGTGGAAACGGAAACCACGAAGGAAGAGCGAGAGAGCGAGAGAAGTACACGTGGAACGTGGTGGCGTCGGCGCCTAGGCCCCGAAGGAGACACTACAAAAGTACAAGTGGAAACGTAATATAGCCGAGGCTTTGTGTCTGCCCTACTCAGACCGTCGCCGGGTATTCCTTTCCTTCGCTCTCTCTCTCTCTCTCTTTTACACGCTACTAGAACTCGTCTTAGCCTTGAGACTCTCTCTCTCTTTCTCTCTCTCTCTCTCTCTTTTGCCAACGCAACAATGACACTATAGAAAAACCGCGAAGGGATAATATGGCCGGTACGCAAGACCCTAGACAAAATCGATTACACCCTTGGCCATGCCATAGACCGATCCCTCTGCACCCTTTTCTCTTTCCTCGCACCCCCGCCCGACCGTCTTTTATGCCCTCCTTCTCTCTCTCTCTCTCTCTCTCTCTCTCTCTCTCTCTCTCCCCGACCCATCACCTTTGATTCAGCGAAATTCGAGACGTCTTTCCACGCCACTCCGCCATTGTTTCACGTGGGAAGAGAGGGAGAGAAAGAGAGAATTTATCGAGAAATTCGAAACTCCGCCCTTAACCATCGCTACTCTCTGTCTCTCTCTCTCTCTCTCTCTCTCTCTCCCTCCCTCTTATCTATCCTTTAGCATAGTAGTCTTCTCTTGCCTATTCTTTTTTCTTCCCTCGAGAGAAATAGGTCGAACGGAGCAGGATAGCTATCGAATTTCGTTCGATTCATTCGCTAAAATCCCCTTTTTGCTCGAGTTTCTACGCCTCTCTTTTTCTTTTTCCGAAAAGAGAGAGAGAGAGAGAGAGAGAGAGAGAGAGAGAGAGAGAGAGAGAGAGAGAGAGAGATAATATCGCAAAGGGATCGAAGGCACGTCGTCGTTGTCACGGTCCTCGTGGTCGATCAACCTTCTCGCGCGAGTTGACTTTTGAAAGTTTGACCAATAGGAGCCGTCTCTTAATCGGAAAATACGGATTAAGGAAAGGAAGGAGGTGGAGCTAAAGACACGAGTGCGTCATCTTCTAGCGATACCGCAAGAGAATAAAAGAGAGATAAGATACTCTTTTCTTTATCGAGTTATTTGTTGGATGCCGTGTGCCAGTTACTCTTTCGAACAAAATATTTTTCAGGAAGATCCAATTTTACGTTCGATGAGCGATTTATTCGAACGAAAGAAAATCTCTGAAAATACATGTGAGAGAATCAAAGACGAGCCAAGTAGAATTTCGAATCACGCGTCACATCTCTCCTACGGAAAAAGAGAGAACGATATCCATCTCTCCGAAGTGTGCGGTTCGTTCGTGAGGTTGCATAAGACGAACAAAAGATAGAAAAATAAAAGAGAAAAAGCGAACGGCTAAAGGCAAGAAGGTAGAGAGGAAAAATCGAGCGAGCAGGGAAGCAGAAAGAAAGGAGGGAGGGAGGGAGGGAGGGAGGGAGGGAAGGAAGGAAGGAAGGAAGGAAGGAAGGAAGGAAGGAAGGAAGAAAAGAAGAAAGGAAAGAAAGCGGAACGAACGGTCGACCAACCAAAGAACACGTACAATATCGCAGCCTGCCTTCTTCTTCCCCTCTCCTACAGGTATTGATCCTGTTTGCCCACGTGGCTTTAGTATTCGGCGCGCAAACTTTCGCGAAAACGTGTCCCGCATGCCAGTGCCGCTCCATAATTGTAGATTCAAAGGATATAATTCGAAAGAGACACGGGGTGGAGTGGAAGTGGGTGGGAGCTTGGAAGCGAAGGGTGGAAGAAACGAACCGAAGAGGAAAAGGGAGAGCGAGGGTGCTTCCTGGATCCCCGGGGATTTCGCGTTGAGGGAGAAAGAGAGAAATAGAGAAGAGCGCGAGAAACCAAAGAGATACGCCCTGACGTTCGCGTTCTAACGAAGTGAAAATTAACCGTCATTTTTCCTCGTCGAACATTCCATTTAATTTCTTATTATTCTCTTATTTTTCTAAGTGCACACGTGCCACGTATATTCCGTAGATAATCTTTTTTATTATATTTCTCGAGCGAATCGCCCTACGAGGGCGAGTAGTCTGAGAAAAATTTACCTTTATTGGAGAACCAGAGCGTTCGCATTTCTTCTTTCTTTCTTGCTCGCCTCGATGCGGTCGATTCTCTCTTTTCTTTCGTTCTCAACGTTACCCGATTTTTCCCCTCAAGCCTGGGGAGAGTCGGAGATTATTGGGTCGTAATTAAGACCGGGAGAGTCCTATCGACTCCTGCAGCGCGAACGTATTACTCTCTGATCCGCTAATATGGGGTGGTTACATCGAAATTGAGAGAGAAACTATCGACAAAAATCCAGTTATTGCCAACGCACCGTCGAGAACGTGTTCCCTGTTAAGACCAATCCGATACTTGGCAAATACACCCCCAACAAATATGATCGATTTCGAGAGCTATTATTCGTATCGCGTCACCGCGAGATCGCTCTTTAACCGTTCCCCGTGTCCATCGTCAATCGCGATGAATATGAAAAAATGAACGCAAACTGTTCCTGAAATTCCCATATGTTGAAAAAAAGAAAACAAAAAATTCTAGAAATAATCTCGTCCAAGCGCCGAGATAAAAAAAAATCGCCGAATGGATTCGCGTGGACTCGTGCGACGAGTGGGGATCGGTGGCACGCGTTTGGGAAAGCATGGAAGTCGCGTTCACACGGGAGTTTTGGTTGCACAACGTAGGCGAAACACGTGTGCGACCACGAGAATAGGTGCTACTTCTTCGACGGCCGCCGTTATATTCGACGACGACGACGACGACGACGACGGTCGCCGCTCTTTCCTTCTCTCTCTCTCTCTCTCTCTCTCTCTCTCTCTCTCGAAGAGAAGAGACCGATAAGGCGCGACACACGACGAGCTCTTTTGATATCCCACTCTCCTTGTCTCGGCTTTCTGCCAACGCGTTTCGACGTAAAGAGATAGGACGGAGAAGTTATTCGAAGAACAGCGAGAGCGTGAAAATATTAGAAAAAAGGCGTATCAAGATTACGAAGAGCGAGAGAAATGGAAACGTCATAATCGAATGGACGAGGACGTTCGAAGAGTAACTTGCTCTTGTTCGTTTGTTCCTTCGTATATATTTTTTTATTTTTTTTTTTTTTGTTTTTTATCCAAGTATTACTCGAGTATTCTCCAATAATGCTCGAATTCGAACGCTTGCGGTTTGACGGCTATTGAAAACATCTATCTGTCCAATTAGAATAGGACGATGACAAGTGGATTCGCGATTCCACGCTCCGAACGCGTAATCAAAGATCGCGAAAAGATTTATGAGCTTCGACCTATCTGTCCGTATATAAAAAAAAAAAAAAACAAGCAGTTTTTTGCATTATTCCCGTAACCGTTCGTCTTCCATTTCTCCAATTTTTGCAAACGTCCAAGCTGACACTCGCGACCGACCCGCTTGTCACTCGGGGTGTAAAAACGGGAGTAACAAATTCTCCAAAGAGGAACGTTCGAAATTCACGGTTTCGATCGGTTCGCCAAGTATCGGATACGATTCAGAGATCGAATCGGAGAGAAGCTTGGAAAAATTGCGTAACGAGTGTAAAAAAAGACCTCGTTTAATTCCTTCCTTTACAAACGAAACGATATGGAAAAAAGACAAAAAAAAAATATTTCACCCCAAGCAACAGCTTCGTTGTGGGTAGAAGTAGTCTAAAGTTTCTATTCTTCCTCGGGAGTGCGAGCCTTAACAGGTTGTACCTGCCTACGCGCGTCTCTCCTTTCGTTTCTTTCGCCGGACGAATACGATGCAACTGGAAAAAGGAGAAAGAGAGAGAGAGAGAGAGGAGGGGGGGAGGGGGAGAGAGTAAATTGAACTAGTTTCGAGGTAACTTTGGAATTGCCCGAAGCACAAAGCGTGCTTCGTCGTTATCTTGAATTTTCTCATTCCGTCTTTCGCGATTTAATTCGAGATCGTTGAAGCGTGTGTCCCGAAAAATTAACAGTACCTACTAGCACCGCTACTACCGCAGTTGCCATTACAATTTCTTTTTCCAATTCTATCACTTGTAACTCTCTTAAAAGTTTCTCCTAAAAACTTTCTAATAAATCCGCTCGATGTTTCGACTTCTTCCTGGCACGATTAATCTTCCTTCGTACTTTTTCAATGAGCTGCAGCAGCAGCAACAGCAGCAGCAGCAGCAGCAACAACGGTAGCAGCACTAAGGCGAACTCGTAAAATTTTTACCGAGAACACTTTCAAGTTGTAGAAAAAGAATTAACTCTCTTTCCTTCTCCTTTTTCCTTCTCGCTTCTCCGCGTTTATTCTTCGACTACGAGAAACGACGTAAAGTTCCAGCATTAGTTGGGAACGTTACTAGAAATTTTTTTTTCCTTCTCTCGTTGACTTAGGGCGAGTTCAGGACTCATTTATCAGCTTTAATTACAAGGATTTTCTGGAAAAACCTAAAAGTAGGAAATTCTTATTTACCAACGTTGGGAGAAAAAAAAATTAAGACACTCGGTACTAGTACATATTTTTTACAGACGAGAAAGAAAGAAGGAGAGACCGATACTAAGACGACGACGACGACGATCGTGAAACTACGGTTAACGTACAGACGTATACGTCGGATATAATCTTTCAAAATCCGATCTACGTAAGTAGATCCCACCGAGAGTCACGAGAGACGAGCCTTTTAATGATTCCGGCAAAGTGTACCAAAAGGAAATGCAAAAGATAGAGAACGAGAGAGAGAGAGAGAGAGAGAGTAAGAGAGAAAGAAAGAAAAGTACGCTCTGTATCCTCTTCTCGTAACGAAGACTCTCGTGTTTCCGCAAAACGTCCACTAGGCCAACACACGACTCGTAGAAAAGCAAGGGAATTTCATTTCTTTTTTTTTTTTCCTTTTTTTACGGTACACGCGACCCTCGGAACGCTCCGTCAACGTTTCCGTGTCACTTTCCACTTCTCGCCTCGAGCTGTAAAAGATGGGCCACGAGATATACGGAGGATCGAAAGCTCTATTGTAACGACAAAATAAGGGGGAGAGAGAGAGAGAGAGAGAGTCGGTAAGAGGCACGGAATTGCGAAATTTCCTGGTACTCGAGTTACAAACGCTTTGTCTGCCTTTAAATCCAAGTAGTTAGTGTCATGTTGTGGAAGTCTGCGCTATCTACCATTACCGTCGACGATTCGAAGAACGACCCGGTCGTGATTTTTGCGCGAGCTGAAAATCGCATTTTCCACATCGTCGCAAAGTTTCCAACTACGCTAACGGATTCCTTCTTCTTGCGTCGTGACATTCGTGTACTACTTACTATATTTAGAAATTCCAAGTTGTCTTCGTGAAATTAAAGATAGCACGCGTGTGGTATCATTTTCTCCGATATTGTATGCGCGATTGCAATGAATCCTGATGTAAAGAGTATCATTGAAATAGAAATAATTAGTAAGATACTTGGCAAATATACGTGGAAAAGTACACCAGTCTACGAGCCTTTACTACCTTTTCCTCTTTAGGTTCTTTCACAAAGAGTGTTTTCTTCGGGGCAACAACCCGTCGGAAAAATACTCTCGAGTGCTCGAAGCACTAGCGAACCATCGCATCCTCTGGAACAATGGACGACGCACGAGATCCATTAAACGTACACACTCCCATCATTAATCCTACGAGAAATTACCAGTGTTTCGCCTCTCTCTCTCTCTCTCTCTCGAGTCGATTTTTCGATCGTGTTTTCTGACTCAGCTTGGTCGAGCTAATAATCGGAACTTGCTTACATCACGAAGCGAATTTTGATTTCGCTCGGTAAAAATGGTCCTTCGATTAACGAGATATATATGTGTGTGTGTGTTTGTGTGTGTGTGTGTGTATATATATGTACGTACATAGACATTTCTTTGGTCGATGAAAATGCAGAAAGAATACGTATATCCTTGCTGGGAGAGGTGGTACCGACTGTTTTATCATTCGATGGACCACGAAAGAAAGAAAGAGAGAAAGGAAAAAGGAAGAAAAGATTCCTCGTATCCTGGAAATTATAGACAGATTCCTCTACACCGCCGATACACATTTTTATCAACGGTAGTAGAAAATGCGAGAGTAACGAAAGTGCCTAATGAAAAATATTTTATTAACGATAGTACATACTTTATGCAGCCTCCATTGGATTACTCTCTTTTTCTCTCTCATAGGTGGGTACACGGACACGGACACGGACACGGACACGAGCACGCGGATGCGCCGACGCACGCGCACGCAGGCACAGGAGTCATTAATAATTCATTTCGCACGCACGTTCGTAAATTCCGCGACGCATTCCATTGCCCCGAGGACGACGACGCAAGTTGCAATTTAAAAAGTGGAAAAGAAAAGAGAAAGAAAATATTGTCGGGGGGAAGAGAAATGAGAAACGTTCTCTCTCTCTCTCTCTCTCTCTCTCTCTCTCTCTCACTCTCTCACTCTGTAGTTTTATCTTCGTGCGACGAACGAAACGACGGAGGAGAGAAGGAAGAAAAGACGCGTAATAAACGCACCGAATTGTTATCGGTCTCTTCAACTCTTCCCATTGATCGTCTCGACGAAAAGACCAAAGTGAGCGCGCTTATTCGATTATCGAACGCGTCGTCTGGATCGAGAGAAAGGCCAAGGGTAGAGAGAATGCGTGAGACGGCAAAGAAAACGATGCAGAGTCATTGGACAGTGTTTTTCTAAGCACGGAAGACTTACAAGGGATGAATCCCGAGAAAAAGGCTCGAGGTAGGAGGAGCAAAGATGTGGATGGGCACGCGAGAGAAGCCTCACAAATTAATCGAGAAAGCGAAGCGACCGTAAAAATAGAAAGAGACCGACTACGAGTGACACAGCCCTTCGATCTAAATTCAATTATTGTATTTTCCTTTCGCGTCCCTTGCACACAGCGATAGTATATCTTTGTTCGTACGATCGAAAATCTCGCGACGAGTATTCGCATGCGATTCCCACGAGTCCCGTTTATCGCCGTAATCGATCGCGAAAATGATTTAAGGACTTTTATTATTCGTTCGATCGTGCCGGCCGCGTCGTTATAGGTAAAAATGGACGATTCGACGTTCTAGAAAACAAATTTACCCGGGGAAAAAACTTTGGACGGCATAACGTAAGTCCCGATTAGAAACTCGCATCTCGAGTTGAGTGCCTTTCTATGTCTCGTCTGCGTCGGGCGAAGAGCTCGTCTGGTCAGATCCCATGGGAAGAAACGCGAGATTCGTCGAAATTCTCCGGGACAAGGGTGGAATCACCGAACGATCCATCAAAATCGGTCCTGCGCGCAATTTCTCTCTCTCTCTCTCTCTCTCTCTCTCTCTCTCTCTCTCTCTCTCTCTCTCACCTATCTATCTATCTCCATGTGTAGTAGACCGACAAGATGGCTTCGTGCGTCGTCCTAACGACGACGACGACGACGGCGACGACGACGGCGACGACGACAAGGAGGCTGGCAAATCAAGCTCTATTCACAAAGAAATCAAGCCCGCAACCGAATTACGTTCCATTCAATCGAAAACGAGTGTCCTTTTCTCTTTTTCATCTTTAATTCTCTCCTTTTCCGTCTCTTTTTTGCCGTCGTAGGACCTTGCGGGCTATTAATTAGAATGAACTCTCTCTCCGTTTTTATTCCTCTCAAAAATGCTTCTACTCGTTCAGCGTCCTTTCCGCTCTATCACGTCTCTCTTTCTCTTTCTCCCTCCCTTCGAGGGTAAATATTTGGAGTCCAGAATAAATAAATCGTTCCTTTGACGAAGCATCGAATGGGTAGGAGAACGAAAAAGTCGATGACGAATCGCAACTACGCGACGCGACGGCGCTTCGAAAATAAATGCGTCGAAAGAGGAGAGAGAGAGAGAGAGAGAGAGAGGGGGGGAGGGATTGCCCAGATGAATGAATGAAGACGTTGATCGGGAAATTTATTACCGCGAACGTTTCTCTACGAACGAAATAATCAATTAACACTACAGACTACTAATCGCGACAGCCCTGTATCGAACGCTCGACGAAAAGAATGAAATAAAGAACGAGATACATACCGAATTTCGAAATGGACGGCCGCAGAACAGAGCGAGAGAATCCTTTCGGTCGTGCATTCGCGCGCATCGAACCGATCGTACTCTCCGCGTACATCGTTTATTAAGCGAAATTCGATTTCTCCCACCGTTCGACCATTTTCTCTCGTCTCTCTCTCTCTCTCTCTCACTTTTTCTCTATCGCTGGATGAATACGGCCCATACAGGACGCAATGACACGATTAATGGCGATAAGCTTCGAAAAATAAAGTTGGGAAATTATCGAGGCCGACATTGAAATGAACGAAACGAATATGCACTCAAGGTATATTTTTGTTCGTGTATATCGCGGCAACGACGACGAGTAGGAGGAGGAGGAGGAAAGTCGTGGAAAAGAACGAAGAAGAATCCAATCTCGGAAAATAGAGGAATTTCCGACGAATCGACTCGGAAGCAGCGCGAGTATCGCCGTCCGATCGAGGTTTCGGTTTGTAACTTTGTCTCGTTCCGAGATACTCGGCCGCGATCTCATAAGCGCGATCGAATGGACCCAGACATCTTCCTCCTCGATCTCTACTTACGCTCTACTTTTCTTCTTCTTTTTTCTTTTTTTCTCTCCATCGCGACAACGCCGAGGAGATGCCGAGGCAAGAAACGAAGGAAGAAAGAAAG
The DNA here is from genome assembly GCA_911387935.1 of Dolichovespula saxonica. Taxonomy (NCBI): domain Eukaryota; kingdom Metazoa; phylum Arthropoda; class Insecta; order Hymenoptera; family Vespidae; genus Dolichovespula; species Dolichovespula saxonica. Next base: position 6,139,880 of record OU427005.1, on the reverse strand, counting down.
AAAGAAAGAAAGAAAGAAAGATAAAAGGAAGGGGGCTATTCTATCCGGAATAAAATAGATAATCTCTTTATCCTCATCGATAAGGAAACGTTCCAAGTAGCGTGCTCTCCTAGCCCCGCCCGTTTACCGCCAATGTCTCCTCTCCCCCATCTATCCTGCTTTACAACATCGAAACTTTTAATAGCCTTCGATCTTTTCGCGGGCGTTCCATGAAAAAGCCGCGTTATCCGAGGATTCGGCGATTATTAGAAACTTTTTCCTCCTTTCATTTACGACGACAAGGGAGATGACAGAGGTTAACAAGGAGGATGACGATTTCCCTAGGACTCGTTAATGACGTCCTTTCGCGATGATTGACTTTGCGCGAGGTTCGCTCGAACGTACAACGAAAATTAAAGGATCGAAATGAAGTAGGCGAAAGCGAGATGTAGAGATGAAAGAGATCAATAAACGGGAAAGCAGAAAGTCTGTTTGGTCTGTTGCAATACAAAGAGAGAGAGAGAGAGAGAGAGAGAGAGAGAGAGAGAGAGGGACAAACGCGAGCAACCCCCTTTACTACGATTCGTACGTACAACGCATTACGGTTAACAGAGCGAGAGTTAGAGCGCGCGCGCAATAGAGAGAAAAAGAGAGAGAGGGAGAGAGAGAAAGAGAGAGAGAGAGAGAGAGAGAGAGAGAGATGGACAGAGTGAGCGAGTTCATGACGCACCCTATACTCCCTGGATTTTCGATAATTACGAGATTCGATGCGCCGTACTAATTTATTAATCGAACCGATGACCCTCGATCGAGAGTGTAAGCTGCGTTTTCTACCTGCTGGCGTGACGTTGGCCACGTTCGTAGGAGAGAGAGAGGGAGAGGGAGAGAGAGAGAGAGAGAGAGAGAGAGAGAGAGGGACAGAAGTAGAGGAGCTCGCACGTTCCACGTTCTCTTTTAGAACGCACCGGGGTGAGAGAAGGAAGGTTACAATTTTCGATCGATTCCCGCGCGAAAACCCCTGTTTTATGCAAATCTCGCTGCGCACCGCGCTCTGGTAATAAATTATTCGCTCGACCGGCCCCGTTTATGGTACACAGCTTCTCTCTTTCTCTCTCGTATATCGTTAGAGGTACACTCCCGACTATTATTTGTCGCTGCTACCGCCGTAATACGACCAAATATTTGCTGGCAATAGCCCCTAGCGAAGGATAAATATTTATAGAAACCGTCGACGATCCTCGATCGTTTCGTTTGTTCCAGGATCTTTTCGATGGTGAAAGGAACGGAGAGAGGGAGAGAAAATGGAAAGGAATTATAGGTAAAATGAAAAAGAAAAGAAAGCAGAGTCGAAGAGATACGAAACAAAAAGTAGATAACATTGGAAATTGTTTCTAAAACAATTAAGATTAGGCGAGGTAAAAAATATAATTACTAAAGGCTCGACTATCTTATCGGTCCCAAGAGGACATTCCCGGATCGGAAGGTAAGTAAAAAACGTCTTCTTCGTGGAAAAGAATCGCGAAACGCTCGCGAGAGTCATTAGTCACCGATACGCGGAAAATGTAGAATTCTAGAAATCTATTATTCATCGATTACGCGCGTTAGCTTGGAGCGCATTAAAGGGTACGCAAACTTGACATCGTTCTTGGTCATCGTGCTCTTTTCTTCTCTCTCTCTCTCTCTCTCTCTCTCTCTCTCTCTCTCTCTCTCTCTCTCTCTCTCTTGCTCGATTATCTATATCTCATCGATGGTTTATCGATTATCTCGTCGCTCTCGTTATCGGTCGTGCGTAAAATTACGACGAAAAAGGAGAATCGTCGACGCGCGTATCTAACTTTATCATAAAATTACGAAGCACTGGCAGACGCTAGACGCTATACGCTAGACGCTAGACGCTTTATACCGGGTTTCGTCGCGCGTTCGTACAAGTTTGAAAACAAAATTCGAGCGGAGGAGCTCGGTTCTCTATGCGAAGGCTTCAATTTTAATAAGCCGGCGCAAAAGTCCCGTAGGTAGGTTGAGTTATATATCCTAGAGGAGGAGGAGCAGGAGGAGGAGGAGGAGTTCCTTTCTACCGAGGTAGCTCGTGCGCCGCCGCTCGAATACCACTTAGGACCAGATATTTCAACAAATTGGAGAGAGAAAGGAGAAACGAGCTCGTTTCAAAGCGTTTGCTTCAATGGGGAGACTCGCGTACCAAGATTTACTTTTCCTTACGCCCTTTTTCCACGAGACCCTTGAATCTAGAATGCGCGATCGGTAACAATAGAAAACGAAAGGGTCGAGAATTTTTTTAATAAAGGAAAAGAAAAATGATAAATAAAAAGAAGATAACGATTTGGACGAATCGGTCTTAATAACGAGTCGTTTATCGCGCTATTCGCTTCTCGAGGAAGCACGTAAAAGGAGGAAAAGAAAGGGACGAGTAGAAGTTGACTCTTTGATATACGAAAGACCAAAGATCCCGATTATTTCGATTTATTCCGACGTATCGACGTCGAAACTCTTTCGTCCCTTACGTTCTCACGTTTGTATCGAAAACGGAACTAACGGAAGAAGCGTAGAAGAACCCACGGGGAGTCACGGCTGACCTCGCGTCGTAACAACGACGAACCCCACCCTCCGTCGTCGACTCGAACGAGACTTCCTCCAACGAAGTTGGAGCTCCGAAAAGAGCAAAAGGATATCAAGGAGAGAGAGGACGGTTTATGGCCTCTCTCCCTTTTTCTTTTTTTTCGTTTCTTCGAGGGTTAACGAGCCTTCGTAAACGGATTTCCACGGCCTCGTAGAAAACGACGAGTTTCGATTCCCGAGACCCAAACGATACGATACACGATCTATGTACGATCGATCGAGAACGAGAGAAAAGCCGAACGGTAATTTTCAATGGTCCCGCGGGTGAGATACGGAGAAGAAGAAGAAGAGAAGTAAGTTCGACGATAGAGCGTTTCTTCTAATTCGCGTGGAAAAGCAAAGTGCAAAGTCGATTCCGGATTCTACGCTAGACGGAAAAACTATTTCCGATAATTGCAAACGCCGTTTTATCGCGTAAACGCGTCTGTCCGTGGCATTTTTCGATCTCCCCTCAACGGTTCTCCCCGCATTCATCGACTCTCTTTACGTTTCGTCCACGGCGACTTACGATTTAGTTTAGACACCCGATATAGAGCGAGATGGTTCCTTCCTTCGTGCCTGCCTGCCTGCCTGCCTGCCTGCCTGCCTGCCTACCTACCTACCTACCTACCTACCTACCTACGAAAGGCACACACACACACACACACACACACACACACTATCTCGAAGGGGAAGCAGGGGCTCGGTGGTCCGTTGAAAAGTTGAAGAAGGGGCCCTTTGTCCGTACAGGTGCACACGGCAGGTTGCTGGCAGAAGGCCAAAACAGGTTTCCACAAAAATCCGCGCAAGGACAAGCATTGAAATTCGACGGATCCGTCCTTTCGTCCTTCCTACGTTTCTTCCTCTTGAAGGGAATGCGTTTTGAATTGGAAAACACTGGAAGAGCTAGGCAACGAATCCAATCGTATCGTCTAAGAGAAGAGGAGTACACTTTGCTAGCTTCTTCTCTTTCTCTCCGACTAATTTAAAACGAACGTTTAGTAGGATCGTTCCAAGACCGTTTCGAAGCCATTTCGAAGCTCGATATACATATTCGCTCCGGTCTCTGCGATCGGGTTCCGTGCTTGGGAAAATAAAAGGAGAGATAACAGGGAGGAAATACGTGCCAAGAGGGTTTTAATTACCAAGAATGTCTCACTTATCCCGAGAGAGATAAGGTCTACCGTTTCTCGCCTTTCCCGAAGCATATCTCTCTCTCTCTCTCTCACCTTCTTTGCCTTTCTTTCTTCTTTCTTTTTCTTTTTTTTTTCTTTTATTTTTTATTTTTTTTTTTTTTTTTGAAACCGGGAACCGGGGATGATTTCGAACAGCCGTCTTCTTTTTCCTATCGGTTTTAATAGTAACAAGGGCGAGGAAGAAACGGACGTTGCGCGTGCGGGCTGGGATATTTTAATTAAAGTCTATTTCCACGATGTCTCAACCTTCTTTTTTTCCCCCTCTCGTCGCAACGTCGTCGACGACGGCGTCGTAAAATGCGACGCGAGGAAAAAACGAAAGAGAATCGTATAATGTCTCGGAGCGATCCGGGCATCGTAATTCGTCTCTAAACGAACGTACGATCGTAAACTAGGACGCGTTTAGATTCGAAAAGTCCTACGACGTTGCCGTGGAAAACGATTACGTACGTAAACGAAGAATCGGAAGAAAGCCTCGAGCGGATCCGTACTCGATGCGCCACTTGTCTTTGAATCCTCGAGGATAAAATTTCGTTTTAACCGACGACGACGGCGGCGGCGGCGGCGGCGACTCCGCTCCTTTTTCCTCTTCGGAACGAGAGAGAGAGAGAGAGAGAGAGAGAGAGACGCAATGCGTCTCCCTTTCTCTCGTTAAATAACAGCGTCTGTTATTTTAGTAAGTCACCGTCCGACGTGCCTTCGACGAACGCACGGGTGGGCGGTGGATTTAATTCGCGTCAAGTATTTAACCGTTTGATCCTACGGGTTGCTCGATGACGTCACATTGAATCTTTTGGCTCGCCAAGAGAAATAGAGAGAGAGGGAGAGGGAGAGGCTAGAGAAAACGCGTGCGTTTGGTCGCACGCGTTCTTTCTACGTCCTTCTCCGTACTCTTTCCCCCTTTCTTTTTCATTTTCTTTCCTCGCGGACGCGTCTACTTGGGAAAGAACGAGAGGTCTCCGATATCCCTCGTATTCCTCTCTCTAAGCTACTCGCTTCCTCTCTGGTACGACGAACTCCCGAAACGGCTTCCTACGATTGAAATCGAGATCAATCTCCCTTTTCTATTACGTCCGTTAACGTCGATATCGGCGATAAAAGAAATATGATTAATAAAATTCCAAACAAAATACTACACGTTCCTTACTATAGCGTTTCCTTTTTTCTTTATTTTTCCTTTTACGCCGTACGGCAACTTGCTCGACAGCCTCCAGTCGATTAAAGTTATTTTGAGTCGTTCGAAGGATATCGTTGAAAGGTCGAACTATAATCGTCGTATAAAAAAAAAAAAAAAAAAAAAAAAAAATAAAATAATAATAATCATAAACAAAGAAGGGCGAAAAGACTACGATTCCCTTATAATCGCTCGAAACGGTAGTCGAGAGAAAAATCGTAATTTAAGAATTAAAGGAAGAAAAAAAAGCAAAGCGGCTTCGAGAACCGAGCTTCAGGATTCTGGTTCTAAAGGGTTTAAATTCGAGATCGAGAAAAAAGATGGCTGTCTCTCGTTCTCTCTCGTCTAACACGGAGAGCGATGTGCGTGACGATCGAAATAAAAGGTCTCGCGAGAACGAAAGAGGATATCGTTGTCTCTCGAAAGGATAAAGAAATATCTTTCACGCTTCGAGAACACGCTCTTCTCGCTTCTCCGCGCGTATTTCGCCATCGTAATCTTTGTCGTAGAATTGAAAGCGAAAGATCGTTCGATGTAATTTAATAATTTTACTATCACGGTAGTACTCGTTTTCCATTGATTACAATTTATCTCGTCGTTTTATAGATAAGATAATATATATATATATATATATCGCTATCTTTTCACGTTAACGTTCCAAGGCATTATCGCGTTCCCTTCTTTCTCTCCTCTGTTTCTTATTACATCGATTAGAAAAAGTGAAAGGATGCGCGCGTGCGTGCACTAACGGGACAGGTTAGTCAGGTTAGTCCATTTTCTTTCGGAAAATTCCAACGAAATGGAATAAATTCCTCGTATGGCTGTACTCGAAACGCGGAGCCGTTCGAATAAGGCCGTTTCTTGGGGGGCGAGCGACGACTGCCGGGGGAAGCCACTACTTTGCGTCGGGCTTACGTAGATACACCGTAGGTATGTAAAATATCGTCGCCGAGCGAAGAAAGAACGGAATGTGGAGAATCCGTGATCCATATGCGCGGGTCACGGTACTACAATACGCGTGTTAAAAGAGAGAGGTAGGTAGAAGATCGACGACCTCCTCTCCTCGCTCGCTCGCTCGGTCGTTCGTTCGTTCGTTCGTTCGTTCGTTCGTTCGTTCGTTCGTTCGTTTATTCTTCTTCCTCCTTCGAACACGCGCATGCTTGTTACAACGAGAAGAAGAGAAGAAAAAGCGCGTGTGCGAGTCTTTATCATCCGTACGATACACGCTTTTCACCTTTCCATCGTTTATCGTACGCTGTAAAAGAGAGAAATAGATAGAAAAAAAAGTGTAGGAAAGGAAGAGGAAAGGTTCTTCTTTCTTCTCTCGGCCTCGTCGATGATTTGTCTCTTCTTCTGGTCGCTTCCACGGCAGCGTTCAGCGTCGAACCTCTCGTTCCGCGGAAAGAGGAGAGAGAGAGAGAGGAGGCGTCGTCGGTAAGAACTCGAACGACTCGACGGCGCATCCTCTCGAGACAGGTAAGACGTACAAAATATTTCATTTTCGCGAACGGCGGAAAAAGCCGACGTATACGAGAGGTATCCTTCGGGCATCTCGATTTCTTCTACCTCTTTCTTTCTCTTCGTAAATGAAAAGTCAACGCGAGGCGAGCGGACGCAGGAGCGGTAACGCGCGCGCGTACGCTCGGAAACCGAACGGACGAGAGAACGAAGAAGAGAAAAAGAAGAAAAGCGAGGACGAGCTCTCGAGGCTAGCCGTTGAAACCGGACCGAGGGAGGCGAGAGAAAGGGTAGAGAAGGAAAGAGCAAAGGACGAAAGCGAAAGAGAGTTTAATGCACGGCCTCGCAGAAAACAGCCGGATCGAAAAGAAACGAAAGAAACCGCGCGGAGAATCGAGAGGAGGAGTCGGCGAATCCATCTCTCTTCCTCTTCTTCCTCTTCTTCTTTCTTTCTTTCTTTCTTTATTTCTTTCTTTCTTCCTTTCGGCGCGCGACGCTCGACTTTTCTACCTACGCGACGATTTTCTCTAAAAGCGAGTTGGCCTTTTCTACTTTCTCCTGAGGTATGAAAAAGAAGCTTTCCCCCTTTCTCTCTCTCTCTCTCTCTGTCTCTCTTCCGTTCGAAAGGTAATGTCGTAATTCGAAGCGCCTAACAGGTGCGTGCAAGGCCTAACGAGCCCTTTAGAAAAATTCTCTAAACGTGTGCGTACGAGGGTCAACGTACGTCCTTTCTCAAAGCGTACCAGGTTTTACGTTGCCGTCTAATTAGCCTCGAACAACGCGAGTCTCGCGCGTATTAAAGAAGCCGATGAATCATCGCTAAGATGTACGGCGAGGAAGGTCGAGAACGTGGTATCGCGAGACGAAGATACGGCTAAATGCACGGACGACGACTATTAAACGGTTTTCGCTGAGATTCGAACGGTACGAGGTAGCGATTCTTGCGCGATCGCTTCTACCAAGCGGCGATTTTCTTCTTTCTCTTTCTCTTTCTCTCTCTCTCTCTCTCTCTCTCTCTCTCTCTCTCTCTCTCTCCGTCTCTATCTCCGTCTTTGGTCGCTGTAAACGACGCACTTGGGCGAAAAAACGTGGCCGAAATGACGGAGAAAAGGCGCCAACGGTTTACGAATCCGCGATCGCGAACGAATTCCGAGCAATGTAACCGCCATCTACCAATGGCGGAATAGAGAGAGGGAGAAAAGAAAAAAGATACGAGTGTTTTTCGGCGCCTATGCGAGATCGAGCGTCGTCTCCTTCGCCGATATATCGAGGATAAATTTGGCGAAGAACAAAAATGTAAATAAATAAAAGAGAAAGGAGAAAAGTAAATGAGTAAAATATAATTTAAAGAAAATCCTTTCGTAATCCTTTTATCAACTTACCCATAAGATAAAATAACGCGAAGAGCCAAACTACGGCCGGATGCCCGTGGTCTGCCATCGTGGATCGACCGATCGCCTTTTCTTTTCTTCTCGTCTCTCCACTCTGCTTCCACTCTTCTTCTTCGTCGTCGTCGACGGTAAAAATATTCTTCTACCGTATAGGAATCTCACCGTTCTCCGATCTCTCTCTCTCTCTCTCTCTCTCTCTCTCGCGCGCGCACTGTCGTTTTTTCACCACACGCAAACTCCGTTACCTCGGCGAACGAGCGAGGGTTATAATACGCAACGCAGGTAAAATAAAAATTAATTATGTAGCTGGCATCTCTTCGCTTGGTATAACCGGTGTTAGAAGAGAAAAGAGCGAAAGAAAAGCAAAGGTGAGAGCCCGCACGGTGCGCCTCTTCTTTCTCTTTCCTCCTTAGTCGATCTCCGCGTCGTATCGTCACGCTGGCCGATCTCGAACTGTGACGGGGAGCGCCGCGAACGCGTTCGGCTCGGCCTTCGGTCGAGATCGTCGACCTTCGGCTGTACTCGTATTCTCTCATTCCTCCTCCTCCTCCTCCTTCTCCCCACACTGTCTCTTCGCACGCGTGCGTACACATATGTTTATTACGTCGTATATACACTTTCCGTTCGTACGTATACGTTTCGCGTACGACCTATACGAAGGCGTTTATACAAGGTGTACGGGTAACGATTCGCGAAAGAGAAAAAGCCGCCAAATGTAGCGTTTGCTTTAAATGCGAGAGAGAGAGAGAGAGAGAACTAACTTGGCCTGTTACATCGTCGAACGTGAAAGGCATTTTTTGATAGGATACAGGTAAATTTGAACGACGAAACGTTTTGTCCATGGAATTAATATCATTTTCGACTCGATCGCCTCGTCGTTCTCGTCCTATCGTTATTGCTACTGGAAGGAATAAGAAAAGAGTGAGGCGATATCGACGAAGACGGCCGATACGAGAGGATACGTTGGAGAATTTTGCGTATCGGTCGCGGCGTTATTCGCGAAAGTGAATGGTCGCGTCTATGCCGGTAAAGAATTCGAAAGTGTGTACGCGTATCGAAGAGCGAGCACGTAACGCGCAACGTGCCAGATCCTTTTCACGAATATTATTCGAATCGTATCGATCGGCGCGATCGGGAGCGTATTTGCGTTCAAATTGTTTACATTTCCTAAAATTTCCCGTTCGATTCCTCCTCCTCCTCCTCCTCCTCCTCTCTTTCTCTCTTTGTCCCTAGCCTTTCTTTCGCTCGCTCGCTCGCTCGCTCGCTCGTAAATGCGAGATAAAATACAACACCGTCGAGAGAAACTGATACGTAAACGATATTTAGCTATGCTGCGTGCGTTATGTATCGTTTACCTTCGTAACGATGCTACGACCGCCACCATAGCAAATATCGTAATGAACGAGCAAGAATACGTTTTGGCGAGGTAAAAGCGGGGATCGGTCGAACCGTCTCAAAAAAAAAAAAATAAATAAATAAAAAAATAAAAAAAGAGACACGAAATATCGCGCGTAATACGGAGGTTGGGTACGCGATAGGTCGGATTTATGGGGGACGATCGAACGAATCGAGTCGTCTACTTGGATACGGCACGCGTCTTTCCAAAGACATATTTCTTTATCGCGACGCGACGATCTCTATCTCTGTCTTTGTTGACACGCGTAAAAAATAAAAGATAAAAGATCTCGAGGCGAAGAAGTAAAAAGTAAATCGCGTGGCTGGGCTGCAAAGAGCGAGCTACGATCGATGTCGAAGATTTTCTCCGCTCGTACGTACAACGTACGGCGAGCAAAGAGAAGGAGATAATAGAGAATCACGAACGGTCGATTATTCTCGAGGATCTGGAAGATCGACGGGCTCGGCGGAGCCTCGTAAAACTCGAACAAATATCGCGCATCGCGATACGACCGGATACTTCCATTGTAATTAGGCGCGCGATAATACCCCGTGTACACAATGCCGAGCACGTGATAATACCTAGCGTGGCATTATTCGAGCCGAAGGTAGGCGCCTAGTATCGTTCTGCTGTTTGCGCGAAGATTTGCTTATGATGCTTGGAAAATTATCTCTCTCTCTCTCTCTCTCTCTCTCTCTCCCTCCCTCCCTCTTTATCCATCCATCCGTCTACCCATCTATCTCCGATACGCGCGCACGCAAATATCCGCTACTTGCTCTCTCGATCGTAGAACTCCACGAGTTTACGAAAAGCGAAGCTGGTCTCTGGAGCCGAATTAAACGAGTCCGTTTAACGGTCGCGTTCGCGCGACGTTATATACGGTAGGGAAGATAAATCCGTAAATTTATGCGAACAATCGAAATTATCGCGTCTAAATACCTTCCTATCGGTGCAATTTGCGTATTGCTTCGCGATCGGCCGAACGCGCGTAACAACGACCGACGACTCTCCCCGGACAAATGAATTAGAACTCGATCGTTGTCGTAAATTATTTTCAAGATGTATTTACGTTCGATTAACGTGAATTTAATTCGACGATGGTGGAGCTTAAAGGAAGACGAAAGAGAGAGAGAAAAGAAATTAAAAGGCACGACGACAGCGGTGCGAATTGAGAGAGGCGGTCCTTCGATTCGGGCAAGAGGAATTTACGTTTCGACACCGAACGATACTCGGAGTCGAGGCTTTTTTCGAGTGCTTTTCTCTTATTTAGAAAAACACCCCACCCCCCCCTCTCTCTCTCTCTCTCTCTCTCTCTCTCTATCTACCCTCCGTTTCTGTTTCCCTTCCTTCCCTTTATCTTCTTCTTGGCCCAAACCGAGCCTTTTTGTCTTTCTCCCTCTCCCTCCGTCTCTCGAGATTCGTACTTGTTCAAATAAACTCGTCGACCCCACAGCGATGGTTTATGTTCTCGCGCACACCCTCCCCCGCTTGTTCTCTCTCTCTCTCTCGCGCGCGCGTCATCGACGTGACGCAAGGAAATGCTATGCTGCCGAGTCTAACCGAGTCTATCCACCTCGGCGGAAAGAAAAGAGTGGAGCGGAGATGAGAGGGCTCTTTACATATTTGTCATTTGTCACGGTGTATGGCGTGATGTTTACGAACTCGAGTAAGAGAGAGCCGTTCTTTTTTTTAGTAAAAAACTTCTCGTTAGCAGAACGTTTATTCTTCGAACCAAAAAGACCATTCTCTTTTTCCCACGTATTTCCCATCTTCTTCGTCCCTTTTTCTCTTTCGCCACGATCCATCAAAGAGATCGCTTCTTTCGAGTCGATTTTGGAATGTATTCGTTTCAAAGCCGAATAAAAAGACGAGTTTCTTCGTTGTTCTGGCGTGGCAATCGACGTGATGGTAGATAACCCGAACGTCGTAGTCTCACGTCGTAGAGAAAGCGGAGATAACTTTTTAACGATTCCTCTTACGATTCCTTTCAAAGGCCGTTTGCTCGAGAAAAGCTCGGAAGCGCGAACCGTTCTCCGGAACGAGCTTGGAATAACGTTTCGATGGTCGATCGTTCCGATAATTACAATTATTCGAATGACACGTATTACTATGGCGTTGGACATTACGATGTGGAATCTTTTTAGAGGTATTCCAGATAGGAATAGCCACGAACCTCCTCGTGGCTTTTCTCGTTCGAACGGCCCCTCCTCTTTCGATTTTCTACCCTACACCGGCTCTTATTTCATTTTCCAGAGCGGCACCGTTGCATCGACGGAAGGCACGATTAATAAACGTCTGTCGAGGGTGTATCGTCGATTCATGGAGACGTCGACGAGACAACGAAGGAGGAAAAACTATAGAGGGTTAGGCCGAAGAGTAAAAGGCACGGAGGGAAGTAAAGTGCCGTCGAGGAGTCCGTGCCCGATGAACGTCGAGGATGCTAGAATTCTTTCTTTCTCTCTCTCTCTCTCTCTCTCTCTCTCTCTCTCCCCCTCCCTCTATTTGGAACGCCGCGAGTAGAAGCTCGGTTATTAAAACGCTTAAATCTTCCTGCCTGCATAGAAAAGCATTGCCATCTCGCGAGGAGTCGGGACGAGGAAAAAGGAAATATACACGAGAGGGTCGAGAAACTCCGAAAGAAGAAAATACGAACGTTAAATAAATATTTAATCGGGCGATCGAGAAAAGTGTGTCGTGCGTGATTACGAAGAGGTTCGTCGAACTCTTAGAAAACGTAAAGGAGGTAGGTGAAAGGCGAAGAAATGGATGACACGTAGGGTGAAAAGTCGAAAGGTAACGTGGGAGTAAGTAGCGTCGAAACGACACAGGTATTTTTCCATGCGATATAATACAATTATGTTTCCTTATTATTTAGAAGAATATGAGGCAAATACCGGAAGAGATGAAACGAAAGGAAAGAAAGAGGAGACTAAAAAGAGGAAGACGCGCGGGATGGATGAAAAAGAAGTAGAGGGATGCGCCGCTGGCTGATTTTCTCTCTCTCCCCCACCACTCTTGCTTCGGACTAGGTTTGCTGGCGCCTGAAAGGCAGGCAGCCAGGCGGGCGCCTCTGCTCGAAAGGGTTTCGCATCGACCGGACGAGGACAGCAGCATCCGTCGTCGGCGGTATACGTATTCTTCGTTGGAGAGAAGGAGACCGGAGCTCGCGTCCTAGTTCGCGAAAGAGGGAGCGGGGGAGACGGGGGGGGGGGGAAAGGGTTCGCAAAGAGAAACCAAATGTTACCGAGAACAAGGACGGCCGACGACGGGCGCCAAACCGCGCGTGTATACGTATTCGTATCGCGAAAATCGCGTTGCAAAGACGTTCCTAACGCTCTCGGTTATCGACAACGAACGTCAAAAAAAAAAAAAAATACTCTTCCGATATTCTCGAGGAAGATAAGAATGCCGGATCTACGTGAGAAATCAAAGTCTCTTCGTCTAGACTCACCGAATCGGAATATTCCGCGGAATACGAATCGATATAGGTCCGTTGCTCGAAAGAAAAGGAGGACACGTAGAACGGTATACTAGGTGGAGTCGTAGAAGGGGGTGAGTCGAGAAATATTGCTCCCGAGGCTACCCGTTCGAGAGAGAGAGAGAGAGAGAGAGAGAGAAGGTCGATGCCGTGAATCGTCTTAAGGAGGAAGCCGCCCCGTACCGGTAAAGTTACATTTATTCGGTTCCACGAGCACGACCGAAAGAAAGGTGCTATTTTTCCGAGGGGAAAACTTTCGAACGTAGACGGCAACCGCTTTTTATCCGTAAAAAGGCAGCATCGTTCGTGTCTTCTCGATGCGTCGTACTTATCTACTCCTTCTTTAACTTTTCTCTCTCTCTCTCTCTCTCTCTCTCTTCCCCCTTCTTCGAGGTATAAACACTTTTCGACCGCCGGAAGTAAAAAGTTTAGATTTCTAGATACGTAAGAGGATGCGCGCGCGCGCGCGCGGACATTTATTTCTCTTCCCTTTCCTTCGTTGTTTTCGAAATTAATAAAAGTGGGTACGGAGGTACGACGAGTCGCGATAAAGAGTAGAAAACGTTTTGATATCGGTTCGGTTTGAAAATAATCTAAAAGAAATAATCCGGACGAAAGATTTAGTTTTTCTTCGACTCGCGAAACAATCGACCTTCTAACGTAACGATTTCACTTTAGAGTAGAAATTCTCTTTCCCCGAGATATACGGGGTATATCGTCCTCGAGTTTCGAAGGAATTTTTCCCAATGAGAGTTTACATCCTTGAAATTGTAGCGTCTATCGAGCCGAGCGGCCATACCATTGGATAATAACTCCGAGGGATCTGTCGCGTGACTCTCGCGAAACAGCGTATTTCGATTATCGTACCTTCTTGCCGTTCCTTAAGCAGATGTTTCCTTATCACCGTTGTCCCTCGCTCGAGAAATTCGATCGCGATAAAGGACGATAACGGACTAGAAACGGAATCGCTTATCGACCCACGTAAAACTCTTTTTTTATATCCCATAAAATGATGCATTCGCGGCTGCGGCTGCGGCTGCGTTTGCTCATGGAATCTTGGATCGAGTAATCGTTCTCCGTTGAAATATTTTCTGAACGTCTCTATCGCGAGCCTTTCCAACGAAACGAACCGAGAGATCTTTTTTGCGATCGTCTATAAAAAATTGGACGTCGAGTAATGTCGGACGATATTCGGTCGGTGTAAATCGGACATATGCGCACGGTACATATGTATGGCCATGGTGTATCTTTGGAAAAAGAGAGAGAGAGAGAGAGAGAGAGAGAGAGAGAGATGCAATGGCAGATGCAAACGGCGTGGAACGTTACACGTTTGCGACAAAGAGAGAAGAAGAAGAAGGGTGCATTGTGCCGATCCTAATCGGATTACACGGCCCATTGAAGTCAGAAGTGCGATCTTTTAAAAGGGGCTAACGTAATGCGCTTGTTAAACGTCCAGAAGAGAAGGAAGATCGATATTTTCCGCGATGCGCGCCGTCCGAGGGGGTTTCGACGATACGCAACGCACACGCGAACCCTCCTGCCAAGTCCTCTCTCTCCCTCTCTCGATATACACTCGTACATACGTGTGCCCGTACATATATATATATATCTCTTTCAGCCCTCCCAGGTCGCCAGCGAGCGCCAGATAATCCGACAGGAACCTCGTTACCCTCGTCCGACGGCGTATCCTGGAATTACCGGACTTGGCGAATTTGTAGCACGCGAGTTCGGGGAAGGGATGCTGCGCTATCTTTCCTCGGTTTCCAGTAGTAATCGGGGGAGATACGGAAACAGGATTTTGACCGTTCCTTTATAATCGAGAAATTGCCTCTCTCGAACTTTAACGTGCGCGGATGAAAGATTCTTTTCTTTCTTTTTTTCTCCTTTCTCCTTTCTCCTTCCTCCTTTCTCCTTTTCATAGGAAAAACGGACATTGGCGTTAAAATTTTAACGAGTAGCTCTTTCCGTGCACACATGCGCGCGCTTTATCGAGCGTCTCGTCGATATCGTACGTTTTAGGTATACGGCGATAAAGGAGTACTGAGCGAAGAATGTGCTCGTTCAGTTTCGTGCGATTGGACGAATGAACGGGAACGGCATATATCGTAAGCGAACAAATGCTATACTTTCCTGTACTTGTCCTCGATGCGTCAGGATAAATTTCAAGCGTTTCTCGTTCACGTGCGTCGCACGCAACCGCTTATTTTCTTTATTACTTATCAACGTCTTAACCGAACCGAGATATTGCTATCGTTGCTATCGTTGCTCTCGTCGCTATCGTTGCGCCGTCGTAGCTTTCCCCTATTTTTCTCTTTGCCTCTTTCATGGACGAGCACAATGGAGCAAAGGACGTTAGAACGGGAGAAACGAGGAAGGAATAGAGGCAGCGAGCGCGGAAATTGCTATGCAAATTACGAATATGACTGGTGCGTTATGCAAACCGAGTTCATTCGTTTCTGTCAACATTCTTTTGTGAAAGAAAATACACGTACCTCGGCTTAGAAAAAGGAAAAAGATAGGTCATGTACGGTCACGTACCGAGTTTAGGGATATCCTGACTATTGGAAACGGAGATTACGTCGACGAGCAATTAAAGACAAAAAAAGAAAGGTTCCTTCTCGATGTCTCGACTATAAATGACTTCTTTTCGATGCTTCTCGATCGGTCGCGGATGGAAGAGCACGGCGAGGATCGTTCGGCACTTAAATAAAAGGGGAACTTTGTCGTCCGGAACTCCGTGGACGTTTAAATAGATGGGCAATGGGTTCTTGAATTATCGCGCTGGAACGTCGCTTCGACCTAATACGATTATTGCCTTACCCAGAGTGTATTGCCTCCATTTACGTATTAAATTTAAATTCTTCCACGAGAGATACTTCTCCATTCTATGTACGTACATGCGTGGTACGAAAGCGCGTTAGCTCCCGTGGCCATGTTCCGAAAGGGCAGAGCGATCAAATGGATTATATAATCCGTGTAAGTGGTAAATTTACCCATAGAAAAGATTCGTCATCTTTTTTAAATCTTTCGTCGCGATCTCGGTACGACTAGTAGCGAACGTTGAACGTCCTATCCCCCTCTCTCTGTGCGTATATCGTCGCACAACCCCAATTTATAAATATGCAAAGGGTAATAAAGAATATCATAAATTCACATGTACGTATCGACGTACGTTCTAATTCGAGCTCTAACGCGAATAAACAGATAATGATTCGAATAAATAGATAATGATTCGATTCTGATTTCGAGAAGCATAGGTAGATAATACGCGAAGGTAGTATTTGAAGGCGAGAGCAGGCACGAAACTCGGCGCGAAAATCGCGATTCTGATCCCTTTGAGGAACGAACGGAGACACCAGGACGCAGAATCTCTTTCTCCGGTGGCCTACAAAAAGGTCGACGAGGCGCTTTTCCATGGCGTTTCGACGGAGGAGTCCGGTGGCTCCGGGTCTCCTGGCAACGAACACCCCGTCGGCTGGACGATCTCCAAGGACGACGATCCGTGTTAACGTCGCGAAATCGTGTCGCCGTTTGCCTCCCAACACCCACCTCTCATACTCGAGAGCCTTCTGCCTTCCAACCTCGACGAGTTGCCTTTGCTATGCTCGCTTACGAGCATTCGAACAAAATCGATAACTCCCGCCTACGTTCTTACCTATTCTGACCACGCCAACGAAGGAAAAGAAAAGGCAAAGGCGTACTCTTTTTTTTTTTTTCTTTTTTATCATTTTTATATGCTACATCTACCTCAAAAGTTATGTCATCATCCTATATTATGCAAATTTTTCTCCATCTCGCTCTTATCTTTCTTTGCTGTTTTCCTATCTTTATCTGAGTGCCGGGACGGAGGGGGAGAGAGAGAGAGAGAGAGAGAGAGAGAGAGAGAGAGAGAGAGATTCTAATTGCGAGAATGTGATCTCGTGCACCGTGTGTAAATACAATTTCCGTGATACGTATACGCACTCGTTTGGAACATTAATTGCATACTATGCAAACGTTTAACCAATAAATTAGTCGACATTACGCGTTTCGTGGAATACAGCATCGTATATATGTACGTATCTCCGAAGATATTTTGTTTCTGCTTTTGGCAAATATTATTTTCATCGAGTTTAAGGCGATTAATTCTTTCTGCGATACGCTCGATAGCTCCGAATTACATTAACTCGATGTGTAGCAGAGGTCACATAAAATTAATGAATTCGAAAGTGCGTGCGAGCATATTCCGACATATTCGTTCGCAAAGCCCACAGGCAAGTTATAACATTATATTTGTCCAAAATAGATGGGTTTAATTCAATCTATTCTAATGTTTCGCGATACGTTGCAATATGGTTACGCATTGTTTGGCTTTAGAAAGGGCCAGAGAGAGAGAGAGAGAGAGAGAGAGAGAGAGAAGGCTCGCAGAGCGAAATTATATAGCGCGTTCAACCTGCGGAAGGGTAAACTTGACAGATGCAACGATATCGATTAGGAATACTCCGTCTGTCACGACAAACTAGATATCAAGGGGCAACGACGAGTTGTAGGGTAAAAGATCGCTCGTGTTTTTCTTAGAGCATCATATCCTCGAATATCCTTGTATATGACATAACGAATTAACGGTGAAATTAGATAATTTATATATCGATATCGTATTTTGGGTAATATATCGATGACGTAGTCGATACGCGTGGGACGTAAATGGATATAAACGGATGATAAACGATCTCTCGATCTCTCGATCGGCTCGATGTTTCTGTAAGGATACACGATAGAGATACGTGTACAGGGAAACTATCGGATTACGCGATATAGGTATAATTATGCGCTCGTGCTCTAAGATATTTAGATCAACTATCTAGAGTTGGCGGCAGAAGGGAAGAAGATCTCTTTCGACGACCAAGATTCTCGATGATCGAACAAAGGAATATCTCGCGATGTAACTCGATCGTACGGAATAAATGTTACAACGTGGCGGAATCATCGTTGTCGATTTACATTCATAGAAGGTAGGATCTGGATTATCGAACAGCGTCCTTCTCTCGACGACGTGCTTGGTTGGTTCTCGCGAATGGACGGTGCCTGTTCGAATGATCGTTTTCGAAAGCGCTTATCGTCTCTATGCTATTGTCGCCATCTCTCTCTCCCTCCCTCTCTTCCCTCGCTGTTCCCGTATAGATGGGAGCCAGTGAGTCGAGAACGATAGCGATTCGAGGTGTAAAGCTTCGTGCCAACCACCTGCAAAATTCTAAACGAGATTCTTGTATTTGTCGATCTTCGATACTATTCTTCTTTTTCTTTCTGTCGAGGAAAGCATCGAATCTGGTATTAAACGTATTCGAAAATTTCGACGGCGAAGGAGAGAGAGGTGCAAAGAAAAATAAAGAAATACTTATTGTACCAAAATACCTACGGAAGCTCGTATAATTGAAGTCTCGGAAAATGTCTTTCGTCTCGCAAAGAAGAAAAGACAAGGTGGCGGAGAGGAGTCTTCCTCTCCTCGATAGAGAAGGAAAACGAAAGTAGAAGCTAATTAAGTGCACTTCGTTTTAGTAATCGCATTACCTTGCGTCTAGGCGAGCGTAAAAGCGCGTCGCGACCTTACAGATACCGTCTAATTTCTGTCTTTTAATTTCCTTTTTCGCGTAAAAGTTCCATTTTTATTTTCTTCGATAAATCGATGTAAGACAGAGCGAACGATGGAAATGCATCTCGCTGAATTAGTTCCAAGAAGATAGTCGAGATAACGTTCGGTAATATGTATGCGGAGGGATTCTTCGTTTGTGTGCCTGTAAACTTCTTGGAAAAGATATGACGTTCGTTCTTAAACGAGGCCACGTATCGATCTCTCGACGCATCTTTCTGTCCCTCTCTTCCGGTCTTGTCTCTCTCTCTCTCTCTCTCTCTCTCTCTCTCTCTCCCGGCGCATCAGAGAAGATCGCGATACGAAGTCAGATTCTGGGCTTGCGTGCATTTTTCCAACCTAATTTACAGTCTGTCAAATCTACGTGCCACCCCATCGCTCAGGCACTCATATCGCGGAAAATATGCATAATTCATGGAGTACGTCGTGTGTATGTATATATGTATGTATGTATATATAATATTCCGACGAGAGGCCGACGGACGAGAGAGAGAGAGAGAGAGAGAGAGAGAGAGAGAGAGAGAGAGAGAGACGAGACCGATCGACCACTTGAAAATTCGTTCCTCGTCGAGATTATATGCACCGATGTGAAACGTCATGAAAAAGTGATACTGGGAAAAGCGGTGGGTGAAGAGAAAAAGAGAAGGAGAGAGAGAGAGAGAGAGAGAGAGAGAGAGAGAGAGAGAGAGAGAGAGAGATGAAAAGAAGGAGGAAGAAAAACGAGAGTTTATTCGATAACACTCGACCGAAAGCTCTCATCGACGTCAATTAAAAAATACTAAAAAGCTCGTTCATTCAACGATATATGTACGACTAAGACGACGATAACATCGACGAAGGGAATAGACGCAACATGGAATATTGAATCGCCATTCCAGCGTGAAACAAATTCATAATAAAGCCTTGAGTTTCTCTCTCTCTCTCTCTCTCTCTCTCTCTCTCTCTCCCTCTGTTCGTCGGTGCTGCGCTGGTTGGAAGAATAAAAACAAAAAAAAAAAAAAGAACATGTTGCAACGCGTGCATGATCGCGAAAGGAAAGCACCAACGTCGGTTGCAATTTTATCGAGCTGTACTCGCCTGTATGTACGCGTGCACGAAACCAGGTATGCATTAACGGATGAATGCTACAACGCAGCGTAGCGTATAACCGAGCTTATTTATTTTTCAAAGCTTTTTAGTACGCGTCAGGTACGCGAGGCGACAGGTAGGAAGAGAGGTTGATCTCGATACGAAATAAAGGAGATGCTCGCTTGGCAACGACGACGACGACGACGACGACGAGGATCGTCTTTAAGTGAAAATCCATAAGAAAATGTGCGCGTTGAAAGAAGAAGAGGAGAAGAAGAGGAGAAGAAGAAGGAGGAATATCCGGACGAGAGTAGTACGCGTTCGTATTCGGTTCGTTGTCTTCTAGTCTATCGGCACCCTCTCCTTGTTCGTAAACAACGTGTCATCGGTGTAACCTCTTCGTCGGTCGACGTTGTTATCGTCGAGGCCCTTTCCGCTCCACCCGCTGAAACTTAATCGCTCGTGTGCCTGCATCGGAGTATTGTAAAGTAAACGAACAAACTGATCTGTTTTCAATCCTAGGTGATCGCGAAAACACGTTGCTTATGCGTGGAAGTTAAAATGGTTCGAAGATTCGAATAAATAATCACAGAGAGTTATTCAAGGATTTTGATTTGCAGCAGCTGACCGATCTAGACGCAAACTCTAACGACCAACGAAAACATTTTCTCTCTTGATTCTCGTATCCTACTCTCGTTACAGAACGCTAAATAATCCGCCATCGACTTTCTCCCCGACTCGAAATCTCCCCCGCCCTTCTCTCTCTCTCTCTCTCTCTCTCTCTCTCTCGTTCGTTCGCTCTCTCGCTCGCTCTTCCGACGACCGCAAAGGTGGAATAAAATTCATCGACTCCCAAGAGTCTCGGAGTACATCAAAGCCAATGAGAGGGACGATACGCCTAGCTGTACGCGACGTCGAGAGAAAGAGGTGGAGGAGGAGGAGGAGGAGGAGGAGGGGGAGGAGGTAGAGGGTTGGTCGACTAAATGTAGCGTATAATTTAGACAGCAGCTGCGCCATGCGACAAATATAATTCGACGCATCAATCTGCGGCTTCGGGGACTCGAACTTTCGACGAAGGGGGTAGAAAGAGAGGACAAAGTGTTAGAAGAGCCGACCCTGAAAGCGAGCATATGAACGTCCGATGGGAGGAGCACAGTGCGACGAACGATTCTTTTTATCGAGCGAGGCATTTACGACAAATACATAATCATGTATATAAATAAGTGTAACGTTGGTCGTTCGTAAATATCGCGTCGAACGAACGACCATCGAAAAAGTATCGTGCGAACGTCGACGAAACAGCGATACCAGATCGAAGATCGTGAAAATAAACTCGCGTGGCTCGATATCTCACGATTACTGTTCCTCGAAGAGAAATTCGATCGGCGAGGTTGATCGCCTTAATGATTTTCGCCCCGTTGAAAAGACGGTTCCCGACTGCGTTGAAAAAAGAAAAACACCTCTTATATCACGGGAACGTGACCGGCTTCGGCTTTCGAAGCCTAAACATCATCTGGAGAGCCTTTGATACGGTCCCGTAACAAAAACGATGACGCCATCAGTTTCGAAACGCGTTACTTCTCGTCGTTACTCCGTCCGAGAGGGAGACCCGAAGCACCGTCGAGCCATTTCAAATGTCTACGCATAGGCCTACTATTTACTTTTATCCATAGACGAAACGATCTAGCCTTCGTTAGTTTATACATTTTTCGATTACGTTGTTTCTCGCGAAATGTAAAAATAGTTTTATCTCTATTCGTCGTACGTCTCCCTCCGAGAGAAGAAATACGCGGCAAGGTAAATGGACCGAGTATATATGTATTTACATATTAATATACGAGTATATTAGGTAAGCATATAGGGACAAGGAAACGAATAGGTAACAAATGCTTTCATCCGTTTATTCCTTTTTTAGGAGATTTTCAAAGTTCTCGTGCGAGAGATCTTAGGAGGAAAGGAATGTCGTTCTTGGCGACGAAAGAACGAAAACGCGAGTAGTACGAAATGAAGGGCCATCGTGGGCCTGTTTTCTAGATAGGGAAGAAGTCGCCCTCGAGGGACGCATCCACGCGAATAAGGTTTCTCGTCCTCGATGACTGTTACTACGCGTTGGCACGAGCTAACCTCTCGTAGGAGCGGACTTGCATCCACCCTTCGCATACCTTTTCACTTTGCTCATCTATATTCCATTCATAGTTGCACGCACCCCATAAAAGGAAAATAATCGTCTCCATTCGTTATATGACTTTTCCTATAAGCAACCTTTTTCTTATTTGCAAAAATGATGAGCCGGCTTTATGTTCTCTCTCTCTCTCTCTCTCTCTCTCTCTCTCTCTCTCTCTCTCTCTCTCTCTCTCTCCTTTCCTCTCTTCGTGATATTAGAAAATAGCGTTATTCGATAGGTACGTTATACAAACGCGGAATGCGCGTACGTAAATATTCGTATTCGTAGAGGCAATCGAACGGTGAAACGAGCTCGAGCTTTCCAAGTTTTCCCTTCGGAGCGAAAGGTATCCGGCGATTTCGATAATTTTTTCATTGACGGTCGATTAGCCGTTCGTACGTTCGTTAAAGAGGAGAGGGCTTGATTTTTCTTTGTCCTCGGTCCTCGACGAAACGATAAAGTCGAAACGAAAAGGAAAAGAGGGAGGAAGAGAGAATGGAAAGGTTCGCGAGTTTCGCGAATTTCGTTAAAAATACCTTCATTCGCTTCGTTAAAAGTGTGTCCGCGAGAAGAGTACTCGATATTTTACCGGCGAATATTATACGATCGCGGTTTGACGACGCGAGCCACTAATTTCGCGCTCCGTACGATCAACGTTGCACGCGATATTAGGACGTATCCAGGCAAAACGGAGGGATCGAGTGATTCTCGATCCGTTGTGATTAATTCGACGATTAAATTATTATGCCTTGTTTCTCTCGCTCTGAATCGTACCTGTGTTCCCAACTCCAAAGTCGGGTAGGACAATTAACGCGATTACTTACCGCGCTTCTTTCCAACGTATGCATATTCACGAACGAGAGTCCCTTTCCGTAAACGATCGAGGGCAGACCGTACTATTTATTTCTCCCTCTACGTTTTCATTAATTATAAGACGGAGAGAAACGTATAGAGATATATATATATATATATATATATATATATATATATCATGTAGGCGGCGTAGACGTTGAACGTGAACGTGCGCGTCGGAGATAGAGAAGGCGGACGGGGGACGATTATTACACGGTTAATGAGAGAACGGTAATTGGCTGTGGGCAACCACGGCCGATCGTTCGTTCGACCGACGTCCAACAGCCCTTGGCTATTGGCGATCGTCGACGTTTACCGGGATTCTCAACGCGATCGTACCAACCTCCACGTAAAAAACCTTTATCAGTTCGTAAACGTGCGTTAGACGTTTCTACCCACGTCGCGAGAGATAATCCTTCGAAAGTACGTAGGAGTTTCGAGGAGAAGCCGAGCTAATTGGCTCGCTAATCGGTATCGTCGGCTCTCGTCGACGCGATCGATCAAATCGATATTAGGATAAATCAATCCTTGGCTTCTTCTCGTATATACATTGGCGATGGACGTTCGATCGATGCCCGGCGAGCCGTCGAAAATATCATTCGAATCGTTGCGCGCTTCGACCTAACGGAGTTGAAACGAGAGGTTAATTTACTCGGTGGGAAAGCGAGAGAAGCAGGAGGGAGAAAGTCGACTAAATCAAAATCGCGTTTCGCTCGACGTCCACGCGTCGTTCCATTAAAATCTGTCGTACACGTTTGTAAGGCGATAATAGACTTTTCGCATGATCCAGGATTAATCGGATTAATGAGGGAACGGTAATTGGCTGCGGCTAGTTCGTACTGCAGGCGCTCGCCGCATTTCCAACCCTCCGAGAGCACCCCTTATAAGCCCCGTGTATTCACGCACGCGTACGCGAGCATACGCTCGTGCGTATCAATCCGTATCGGTAAATATATACCCGTAGTGTCTCTTATGCCGTATACGTGCGTGCGTGCGTGCGTGCGTGCGCGCGGACGATCCACGTATTAATCCATTGCGGAAGGTCGATAATCGCAAGACAACGCAAAGTACAACGATCCCTTCGGGTCGCTCTCACAGATCTCCGCTCACTCGGGGCATCTCTCCTACGTAAACGCGATATCGGCGAGGAAAGAAAAGGGAGAGACGTTGCCCTACACGAGCGCGTACACGCATACGTTAGATTATACGTTAAAAAGCACGAAACGTCCGGCGGACGCGAAAGCGTCGTACGGCGCTTCGAAGAATTGATTCGTAACGTTAGCCCGATTTCCTCGTCAAAATATTGAAGGGGCTTGGCCCGACGTTAAGACGATAATAGAATTTTCATGTAATCCTCGGTAATTCCCTCGCGGTCTCTCAGAAACCCACGATCCCCAAGGGGGGCTCCCATGGGTAGTTACCCCCCGCCCCCACGACTCCATGAATTTCTATATGTACACGCGTCTACGCTCCAAAGTTCTTCCACCCGTTGCTTTTAAATCCCCTCGAGGGTTAATTGGCCGATGTTTTGACGCGCGTTTCAACCGCGAAGGGTTTTTACGGAGAGCCGCAACGTTTCGTTAAATGTTATTTCGCAGTTCACGGTGAAAATTCACGAATTCGTTATAGAGTCGACTTTTGTTCGGATTTTGTACGATCTTTCACAATATATCACGATCGATACCTATTTGATTCTTTCTTCGACGACGACTCCGCTACGATGGAATGCGAACGATTAAAAGGAGAAAATGTGGCAGGTAGAAAGACTAAAAGATTCTCTTGAATTTTAACGTCGTCCAGAGTCACCGTCGGACCAACCCTTCTTGTATATTATAAAGGTTTCGGAAGGAAAAAGGAAGAAAAGTCCGCGCTTAAGAATCTTACGAACTTTCTCCTCCTCCTCCTCCGACGACGACGACGGCGAATTCCTTCCGGTCGGGCGATGGCAACTCAGAGGCTTATTTATCGTGGCATCTTGTCCAAAAGTAAAAAAGAAAATAAACGCGAAAGAGAAGAGAAGAGAAAAGATATTACATCTTTCGTACGGTAAGATCTTCTCAGACTTTCGCCGTCATCGTGAAAAACCGATCGTCCTATACCCCTCACCCCCCCGCCCCCCGCCCCCGCCCCCATCCTCGACGGCAGCCTCGTACTCTCCCTTTCGACAATCGCTTCGCACGTGCTCGCAGCTGAGACTACCACGAGTTTCGAAGGAAAAGGCAAGTGACGACGAGAACTCGACTCGTACCATTCTTATAATGTTTTTCCAGAATGGATGGGCTTTCCAGTGGGCGCGGTGGCGTTGGTAGCGCCGGTTCCATGGGGTTTCGTCGTCATGGCAACTCCGTAGCGCCATTAACCGGCTACAGGGATTCTCCCGGCGAGGGTTTCCACTGGAATACGGTCGTTTTCTCTCTCTCTCTCTCTCTCTCTCTCTCTCTCTCTCTCTCTCTCTCTCTCTCTCTCTCTCACTCTCTCTCTCTCTTTCTCTCTCTCTCTCTGTCTCTGTCTCTCTCTCGTTGCCTACCAAGCAACATAGGGTCCGAATCCTGTAGAAATTTCGCGAAGGAAGGCTAGGGAAAGCCCATAAAAATAAATAACTCGCGAGGCTACGAGTATAAAGGTGATACGCGAGCAGATCCCCTTTTCTTATTCCCGTCGTGACGACCGACCGACCGACCGACCGACTGTTGCGTTGTTTCCCGAGTCACGAAGAGAGAAAAAGAAAGAAGAAATACGATCTAGCATAAAAGGTATAAGAGTTTAGCGAGGCTAACTCCTGGGGTAATACTTGCGCGGGAAGAAGATATATATACGTATGTATGTATGTATGTATGTACGTATGTATGTATGTATGTATGTATGTATGTACGTATAAACATAAAAAGGATGTTACACAAAGCCAGCGTGGATTACACGAGTTTAGGTAGGCAGCGGTGGCGTTCCCACCGTGCGCGTGTTCGTCAAGAGGCAACTTGGAGCACGGCAACGATCCCTTTGGAAATGCGAGCTGTAAAATGAGCGTAGCAACGTGTTAAGCCGCGGCATTGTCTCGTCGGAAAACCGACGAGTACGGAGAAAGTTATTTCGGTTACGCCTAGCCGTTTTATATCATTTTCAGAAAACTGTGCCGAGGTAAACGATTCCTCTTTGACAAGGGAGACTCGTAGATGATAATGGAACGATTAAAAAAGTTTCCTTTTCTTCGGCGAACGGAACGTAGGCGAGTAGCCTTAGGGTTAAGTAGGTCGTCGATACTCGATAAATTCGATCTTTCGTTAATAAGACTCTATCGAATGCCTACGGTTATCCGATCGGTTGTCCGCTTTTATCTTCGAGATAATCTAACAGCGCGTAAATCGTACTGGCCGTTCTCTCTTAATGGCCAGCAGGGGGGCAACGACACCCTAGGATAGAAATTATGTAACGTTTCGAGCGAACGCACGCACGCACGCACGCGAGCCCTCTCTTGATTTCTGTCATCGACGCGTCTATCTATATATGTCTATCTATCCGTCCGTCTATCTCTATTCATTTCTCTCCCTCCCTTTCTCGTACGTACGACTCGACTTATGGCGCGTTTCGATTCGCGTGCAAGCTTAACGTAGCGGAACCCTGCACTCTTCCGTTATTCCCTGCGTCTTCTAGCGAGAGAATAGACAGGATAGAAAATTTATTTCGTTCCTTCCGAATGGATTGGAAGATAGATAGATAGAAATCGAGGGATGCGTTCTACGAGAAACGGGTTTTCGAAATGTCTTTGCTTGGTACCTCGACAAAGAGGGATATACATATACGAAATACCCGAGACACGCGTTATTCGTCGCATTTCTCTCTATTTCTTTCGATGGCTCGAGAAGAAACGTCGTCTCCTTTAGCCCCCCCCCTCCACAGATTCTCAGACGAAAATTTTATATCGTATCTATCGTTTCTCGTATCGCGGATAAAACGTTGCGCGATCGAGTTCGTCCGAATACAGAAAAATATCAATTTATCGATAGCTGTAGAACTTTGATTGGACTCCCATTATATGCCATCCCTTCTCTTTTCTTCTCTTCTCTTCTCTTCTCTTCTCTTCGCGCGATTCATCGCATAATTTGAATTTCGATTTGGTCGCTCGAAATACATCTACGTATCTATTCCAATTATAGCCGAATCGAACGATATAAGGATTCGTCTTATTATCGGGCTCAACGATCCAGGAACTTTCGGTGAATTAATCGCGACCGATTATCGCGTTGCCTTCGCGTACTTTCGAAAGGCGTTCTCCCTCTTGACGATATACTCGAGTTTCTTTTGTGATTTCATCGATACTAACGACATCCTTAGCTCGAATTCTTATTTAATGGCATTACAAAAACGACCAGGTATCGAACGTCGTTGTCAAAATCGCATCGATCGTCACTCTCGAATTACCTCGTCGATATCTAAATGCGATAGTTTGAACGTCATAGTAATTAGGTCGTTACGGAGATCGATTTCCAGGAATGGTATAATTAAGGAGAAAGAGACTGGCGTCTGTCGTTGATGTAAATTTCGGCGAGACGAACACCTGTTTGATCGAGGAACGAAACGCGAAAGCCAAGGTAAACGCAGGAGCGTTCGATCGTCTCCTTGCTCGATAAGGTGTACAAAGTTAGCGTAGGATCAGCTGGCTTAACCTTCCATTAGCGGGGTTGAACTCGACGATCCGAGCACGCTAAATCTGGGATTAAGCGAAACTACCCCTATAT
This sequence comes from Dolichovespula saxonica, assembly GCA_911387935.1. Lineage (NCBI taxonomy): Eukaryota > Metazoa > Arthropoda > Insecta > Hymenoptera > Vespidae > Dolichovespula > Dolichovespula saxonica. Next base: position 6,112,752 of record OU427005.1, on the reverse strand, counting down.
GCTTCCAGAATCACGTATACGCGGATTCCTGTGTGAGTATAGATAGAGAGCGAGAGCGAGAGCGAGAGCGAGAGCGAGAGAGAGAGAGAGAGAGAGAGAGAGAGAGAGAGGAGGACATATCGACTTTGCGTGTCCTTATTCGAACGAATTTCTCAGTTACGAGATCTCGAGCTTTACGGACTCTGCACCGAGCGTTTTAAAGTTTAGCCAGAGAGCCGAGTCTTCCGCGTTCCGTCTCCTTTTCTTCGCACTTATTGGCTTTCCTTTTATCCGAAAGTAGTAAAGCTCGTTTCTCACGAGTTTCCTCGTACTTTCTCGTAGTTACCAAGCCAGAGTCATGTTTTTGATCGAGGTAACACTTACAAATTCAACGTCACCGTCGATCCGATTATTATTAATACGAACGCGTATTTCACGATACAATGAGATTTTCCAGAGAGAGAGAGGGGGCGGGGGCGGGGGCGGGGGCGGGTGGGAAGGTACAGAGTCGTTGATTAAAATGAAATTACTTTGGAACTTCGGTCGGTAGGGCAGAAGAATCGATCGAAGGCCTAGCTGGAGCACAATTACCTAATTATGCGTTCCTTCTCCTCTCCTTCCTTTGGCGCCTCCTCCAAGCAAGTTGATCCAATTATCGTTTTACGGAGGCCATTCTCCTTCCCTCTGGAACGAAGAAAAACAACTCTTCGAACCGTGACGTTTCTCGTCTCTTTGCGTCCTTTCATTTTCCCTCCTGTCCCCTCCGTAAAAAAAAAAAAAAAAAAAGAAAAAAGAAAAACAAAGCTAGCCGTTAAAACGAGGACGACGGTACTTGCTCGAATCGCAAGGTATTCGTCCAGAAGGAAGCTGCTCGCGACCTGGAAGACCAACGAGAAAGACGAACGAGTGGGATGGGGTTAACGAAGCGTCGTCGATGCGTGCACGCTTCCACGCTTTCGTTTCTAACGCGGGAAAACTTGAAAGATCGAACGCTATTCGATTTACCGCGATCGATTCGACTCGAGTGGAGGAAAGTAGATGCATAGAGAGCGTGTCGGGTTGGTTCGCGTCCACTTCGTGCAACAGGATATAATCACGATCCTCGAGGAATCTCGAGCATCGAACCCTCCTCGTATTCGCCTTTCGACGAAATTCAAGGGATTCCGGAGCGACGATGCCACCCGTTGTTTCTCGACGAGGACGACTCGAGAATTTGGATTCGTCGTCGTGACTAAAGGAGACATCGAGTTTGTACCTACGTACTTGGACTCTCGACGATACTCCGTTACGTGTCAGATAACTAGAATAGTAAAAAAGTCTCGAGAGGAGAAAGTATATTTGGCACTACGGTATATTATGCACTGGGAACGTCCATGAAATTAGACTAGAGAGAGAGAGAGAGAGAGAGAGAGAGAGAGAGAGAGGCCAGCATACATGTAGGAAAGGTTTCGTGGTCGATTTTATTACTGTCCCTGGGAACTTTACGAGCGACCCTTGATCCTAAAACTCGACGAATTACACGATACGGCCGAGTTAGACTCGCGCGTTTGCCGCAATAACACCCGGAAAGTGGAAAGAGAGAAAAATTGAGAGAGAAAGAACGAAAGAGGGAGACTATCGATCCTCCTCTTGGGTTCCTTTCGACGCGTATCAACGAAACACTCGAGAGTTGAAAAATACTCTTGTTTCTCCCTTTGGAAGGCAGCAGAGTCGACGATGAATCGAACGGTCAGGATCTTTTCCTTTAATACTCGACGATTGCGTCCGGCACATATTCTAAATATGAACCGTCGGTTTTGATGTAAAAATATTCGCAAGGGGAGAGGGAATGGTAGAAATCGAGGGATAAATCGGTAGAAATTGGTAGATATCGCGAAGAGGAATCAGGGACGAATTAGGGTTGGCCTACGTGAATTGATTTCGAAGGAACGTGGAGGTCCGTCCCGGCCGATCGATCCGTCGTCTTGTCGAATTTCGACCGACGAAAGGCAGAGAGATACGTACTCCTGATGCAACGATCTAATTACGCCCCGATATATCCGATGCTAGACACGTATCTCATAAGGGGTCCCACTCTCTCGTTGATTACGCGCCGCGCACCCAACTTTCTATCAGGTTTCTCCGACGCCTTATCGAGAAGAGAGAGAGAGAGAGAGAGAGAGAGAGAGAGACGTCGGAGGCTTATCCGAGATATTTCCAAAGGGAAATGTCAACCGGCGTCCCCTTTATTTTTCAAAACGGCCGCTCGCGGACGCATCGGAATCTAGCGAATTCGTACTACTTTGAGATACTTCGAATGATACAACAAAGTTAGATAGAATTTTTCTTCCACGAAAGGCATCCCGAGAGCAAACGTCGTGAGAAATAAATGGAGTGTGTGCGTATGTGTATCTTTAACGCACGCGCGTGCGGTCAGCATCGTCGAGAAGGCTTCAACCTCGCGCGCGACAAGATGAAAAGAAGCTTTAGCTCGGCTTCACGGCCCGTATTGATCTCTTTTCGAGGACCGCGTGTCGGGATGATCTATATATATATATATATATATATATATATATATATATATATATATATATATATATATATATATATATAGATATATATATATATGTATACATATCACTTCTCTTCTCTTCTATTCTCGTATATTTTTTTCGAAAAGCAAGCTGGCCGCAAGTAACGGTTCATCGGCGTTTCGATTAACCAAACGGCTTTAAAATCGATGCGAAATCTATTTAAAATTCGTACCGTGCGTAGCGTCGGTTATTCCTCGATGTCCGTACTCCATTTATTCGTGGTCCATCGAAAATTCGTTAAATCAACGTAAATCGCTCGGAATCGAAATGAACTCACCAACGTAAATTATTGAATTCTCTCTCTCTCTTTCGTCATATTTCAAGGAATAAAAGGCATCGATAGGATCGTCGAGATTCCGTTGACGAAAAAGTCGGCCCTCTTTCTCTCTCGTACGCGTTGAGAAGTGAAACGAATTGAAAGGCACGTCGAGAAGAAAATCCGATCTTTCTTTGCGCGGGTAGGTAAGCGGAAGAAGAGAAGAAACGCGGTAGGGCCTAATCCTCAAACGAACCAAGTCTCTCTCTCTCTCTCTCTCTCTCTCTCTCTCTCTCTCTCTCTCTCTCTCTCGCTCTCTCTCTCTCTCTCTCTCTCTCTCTCTCTCTCAGTCTCTCTCGACCCTCCGGTCAAATTCAATCGCTTGCTCCTGCTCATTGCGTTCGCAAGCTCGTACGAGCACCGTCCAATTCTCACTGTCGAGAGTTCGGCTTTCCTCGAGGGAGAGAGGGACGGCTCTTTCCTCTTGCGAAAAGAAAAAAAAAAAGAGAGAAAGATCCGAGGCATCACGGGAAAAGTCGTTTCTCGCGAAAAGCTCTAATAACGGGGAGCGAAAGGGACGACGAATTTTCTCGAAATCCTTTCGATGTCCCTTTGATTTTGCGCCAAGGGAAGCCATTTGCATGTGCCAGGAAAATAAGCTCGAAATAATATATACGCTATCGTTATCCTCCAACTCGTGTCAGCACGTTTTAGAGATAATCGGGTTTAAAAGAAACAACTTTCGATTCGATCGGAAATTCTTCGTCTCGATGTTTTTTCAAGCGAGACCTATATATCTTTGTTAGCGCGATGCGATAGGTATGTTAGAGGGCCATGAAATAACTCGCGATACAATGACACTCGTTGCGGGAGAAATAAATTTGATGAGCGTCGAACGAACGACGCGGGAGTCGTTCATGATCGAGAACCATCGAGAGGAAGGAGGGATATTTATGGTGGCTCGAGTTAGAAGGCGCGAAACGGCACGTATACGTCGCACGACGTTACTCAAACGCGGAAAGTGTTCGCATATTTCGATGACATTTATTACGTTGCGAGTATCACGGTCGAAGCATCATCGTCCTCGGTACGGAGACAATAACGAACCGTTAATGTTCCTGGTGCATTCGCAAGCCCGACAGAATTCCAGGTTGCGTCGCAGGAAGGCAGGAAGGGAAGATCTTAGAGCTCGTAGTTTTCCATGAAAGCGGAAAAGCTTACGTCGGAGCATAACTCGGAGAGGATTAGGACGTCGAATAAATTTGGAGAGAACGTCTTACTAGAACGTTCGAGTATGAATTTGATCGTCGAGAAAGGGGGTAGATGAGTCGCCGAGTGCCGAGTGCCGAGAGATGATAATTTTGGAATATTAAGCGATATTCTTACTACACGTTACACAACGTGTACGTTTCGCAAGGATATTTGCTAAGATGCGACGTGCAAACGTTCGAGGCGCGTGTCTTCGAGAATAAAAGAATTCCCCTCGAGATAGATCGTGTTTTTGGGAAATCTCCTCTGTGCGAGAATAGCTTCGAAATTTGTCGAACGTAAGTAACTTTGGTAGAGTAGTACCTACCTAATGAAAAAAAAAAAAAAGGAAAATAGAAAAATATATAATCCGAAGAAAATGGGTAGTAGCAGGCAAGAGGCGTCCTCGAAAGAAGAGGAAACCCTTCCGATAGGCGAGATCGGAGGAAGCCCGTTCGTGCGGCATCCTCCTCCGTAATCCGTATCGCGCGTCCTTCTCCTTCCCTCGCAGCTTTCGTATCCCGAGTCTCCTCGTCTTTCCAAAATCGATTTTGGTCGGTGCGGGGCCGCGCCCAGCTCGACGTACCGAGTTCGACTCGAAGAGGGAAAAGACGGAGGGTGAAGATCGAGAGAGAGAGAGAGAGAGAGAGAGAGAGAGAGAGAGAGAGAGAGAGAGAGAGAGAAAACTCGAGTTAGCCTCATTTAACCGAGAAGGCTCCTCCACCACCTACGATACTCCCTCTTTCCTTGCCCATTTCGTGTTTCTACCCACGCGAGCACGACCCCGAGTTCCTCTTCCCCCTCCATCGGGAATCTAGCTGACGTTTTTGCGACTCCGCTCTTAAACGTTTTACATTGAAGAAACGTTTAATCCGCATCCGTGCATTATTACTTTTATTTTGCTCGCAAAATTTCATCGTTTAACGAATAAAATCATTTCGCTTTTAAAAGCTCCTTTGAAATCAGTAGGATTTTTTCAGAAAGTCCGTATCTTCGTAAACGAGGAAAAGACTCTCATCGGCACGAGTACCGGCGAAAATACCACTCGGCACGTTGTACTACTATGTGTAGATCGCTCGCACGAACCAATGACCGTAAAATCGAGCCTTTTCCCCGGCATTTTTCCTCCCTCCGTTTCGCGGCAAGCGTAATCGTCGAGGTTAAGGCGCGCGCGCGAGAGAGAGAGAGAGAGAGAGAGAGAGAGAGAGAGAGAGAGAGAGAGAGAAACCACGACCGCGGAATTTCCGATTCTTTCCTTCGAGTTTTCGAAACAGCCCTTCTCCTTCTCTTTTTTTCTTTTTTTTTTTCATCTTCCTCTGCACAGAGGATTCTATCTTTCTAATGGAAGCTAACAACGGATCAATGACATGTCGACGAGATCGAATAAGAAATTTTGTCTATGAGAATCATCCAAAAAAAAAAAAAGAAAAGAAAAGAAAAGAAACGTCATTCTCCATGATCCCAGGAGAGAGAATTTTCCTCGAGAGAATTATATTTGGCGTAACCAAAATGAAAGGGATTGCGTCCGATGTAATATTGACCGCGACTACTTCTAATAGGTAGGAACGATATAAACTGCTTACGTAAGCATCGCTTTGAGGACCGAACTCGCTTCGATAGGCGACTAATTTCGGAAAGAGGAAACGTCTTCTTCTCGCGTCACTGAAAGTTTACACCCAGGATCCTAGGTGGACAGGAAAGATTTAGTATTGGGATGGTCGGACACAGGTGATCGGCCATACGATAGCTTTCTATCTCGCGTGTAATCCGGTCCTTTGTAGATTGGCTCCCGTGGCCGCGCTTCGACGGATTATTAATTATCATTGGCAAGTAAATGTAGCGTGAGTTTGTTGGTACGACGACGACGACGACGACGACGACGACGACGACGACGACGACGACGACGACGACGATCGATCGATAGCCGTTTACGCGAGAGATGTTCCGTCACGCCGAGCGGAGAATTAATTCGACGAATATATAAGTGGTAAAAGCCAACGTCTTTCTCCTCCTCCCAATATCGATCGAAACTTTTGAAAGAGAACGTTTCTCGTCCAGTTGGGAAAAGTTGAAGAACATCGTCGGAGGGTGCAGCAGAATGAAAACTTTATCGTTTCGGGTCTGCTCCACTTTTCTCTTTCGCACCGACACGTCTGACGACGTTGCTTTCCAGCGGTCTATCTATTATGTCTCAGCTAGCAGTGGCCATCCATTAACGGGGTCAACTAGCGAGACAGCTAGTGGTGCGCAGTGAAAAACAACTAGAAATTCGATGGTCGAACTCTCCTTCTTTTGTAACTTTTATAACTCTAGGGGAGAGGAGGATGTGTCTCGCAGGAAAATGATGGTTTTCATAACTCATCGGGCAGGATAGGTAGAGTAGGGCGGGGGCGATGCGTCAGTACCGAGGGGATGACGGATCAATGGAAATATTTCGTTGTTATGAGAGGATTTGCGAGAGGATTAGCGAGAAAGATTTAGACTCGTCCGAAAGTCAGCGTTCGTTAAACGCCTAAATCCAGATATTCATATATCCTTGTCTCTTCTACCCTCCTCTAACACCGCGTATTTTTACCGCGCGTGTAAGGCGATGGTTTCATCCAACGATTCTATGTTGAAATACGACCGAGTCAAAATGTGTGTGTTGCTTCGTCGAAGAAAATAGGAAGAAAATTAAGAAAGGATTGCTTCGGAGATGGATGGATCGATCGATCGGTGAGATCGGGTAGATCGGGTAGATCGGAGGAAAGATATAATTGCGAGTACACAACTTTGGCATTAGTTAACGGTACTCGGGGGACGGACAAAGGGGTTGTGCCCGTGATGACGATGTTTCTGGGGTTCTGCTAACGAAGGAGAGTCGTTGCGTGGTAGGGATGCCGCCAAAAAGTTATAATTACTATCTATGTAAACTACCGATGACGTGCTTATAATCATTGTTATATGTACACCTGCGCCGTCGTTATTCCTTTCTCTCGTCCGTTGGTTCGGTCGTTCATTTTTTCGTCGTCCTTTGTTCGACTCGAGTTGTTGCGCAAGTCCATTTGTTGATTCTTCCGGAAGGATTCGTCGAATCGTTGCTTCGTAATAAATACAAAGGAGAGTCGGATAAATGTAACTTCGATACGAATGGATTTTTTTATAAAATTATGTTTTCCATTTTTTATTCTAATTCGAATGCTTCTTTTGGTTTTGAACGTTACTCCAATATTGCTCGAGTTTCGATAACCACTTTTTCCAATATGTTTTTAATGCCTCGTCCGACACGAAGAACGTGTCCGCAGGTTTCCCGTTTGTATAACCGACGACTATCAAGCCGCAGTCGATCTAATAAAACGCGTACAATATTATTGAAAAAAAAAAAAAGAAAAATAAGAAAAAAAAAAAATTTTAAACATTCTTCTTAACAAACTGCAATAAATAAGCCATGACGATTTACCGTGAATGGATATACTTTGGAAGAATTAATAGCGCCTATGTAAGCGGCAAGTTGTACCGGCGCATCGTACGTAAAATTAATATTTCCTTTGTTTTTATCCGATTTTTTCCAATCGATGGCATATAATTTGCCCCTACGTAAAAAAACGTTCAAATTGATCATAGTTCCTTTCCTTGAAAATATATATTCTGAAGTAAACTAATCAAGATAAAATAAAAGTACGATGTAAAAAAAAATGGTAAAGTTTCGTAAGCCGAGCGAGCCCCATTATTCAACCAATTATTTAACCAATTTGTTATACTTGCGTCAAGTTACGTCGGAACGAGAAATAAATTACCTGTACGATGCTATACAATCGATTTTTCCCTTATAGCACAAATCCTTATGAGAAACGAGCGACTCGACTGCTTTGACGTCTTCCAATTGGTTTAATATATAGCTCAAGCTATTGTAAGCCGCTTGAATTTGTTTCGGTATAAGGACCTTCCTCCCTAATAAAGTATCTTCTATACAAGAATGAAATTTGATTCCACAATTCAATAGCTCTGGAAATTAAGGAAAATAGTTACTGCGTCGTCTCTCAAAATATGTTACCTAATTGGTAATTACCTCGCTGGTACTCATTGAATTTCTCTTCTCCCATTTCTCTTGTCATTTTCATCTTCCATAATAACAAGGCCCATTGTGCTTGCTGAGACATCGTGGCGGATAAAATTTTAGTAACAGAAGGATAATAAAGCATTTCCGGATCGTCTTCCAAGGAAACCGATAATATTCCTAAATTATCTTTCGTCGTCGTCGTCTGGGCTTCTTTTCGATCCGTAAAAATAGGAAAATTAGTTATGTCATTTACTTGTACATTCGGTAATTTGATATTCTTTTCCTGCAGAGTTTTGAAATAGTTCGGAATAGCTGTCGCCGTCGCTGCGTCCTCATTTTTATTTTCCACGTGTTCTTTATCCTGCCTAATTTCTATTTCCTGTACGTCGTCCGATCGTTTTGACTTAATAATACCTTTCTTGACGTCCGATAAGATTCGATCTTTATCCTTGGCAATTAAAGGATCCTTCGGAATTAACTTTATACGTTTTATATTTCCTCCTGCGCTATAACCCATATTCTGCGACTTACTACTATTAGATTCCACCGAGTTCAACTTGGATTTATTATGTTTCAAGTACCACCATTGTTCTGAATCCATCGTTACGTTTCCGCCGTAATTCGAATCGTCTGCCGATTTTTTCAAAGTTCCTTTTTTATTTTTCTTCGTCGATCCATACATCAACTTCTCTTCTTTTCTTTTCAGGTGTAACATAACTATTCCACGAGTTTCGTGTCTTAACACCAACGAAGGATTACCATTACGAGTAGAAAAGAATGTGGTTATATTCCGTTGAAGTAGAAACGATATATGACGATCTAACAAAATTCGTGTAATCTTCATATCTCGTCGTTATATTTTTTTTTTTTTAACAAATAAAATACGTGACGATCAACTATAAAAGTAAGAAATCCATTATATTCCTCGTTACTGTACGACTGTAGAGATGGAAATATTTCATTAAGAGACTGTTTATAACTATTCGTTGCCGCGCTATCGTCCTATCGTACCGTAACGCGATGAAAAGAGATTTTCTTAAAGTGAACAGACTCAAAGGTTTGGCATAACCTGAATTTTGTAGGTTATCGGGTAGAGAGAGAGAGAGCGTCGATGGTAGAGTAGCACGTAGTTAATAGACGAGCCGGCGACGTTTCACCATTCGATCGTAGATGTACACACACGAGACTTTAGCGACGAGTACGGACAAAATATCAACTACGATCGCGACGGTCGTAATAATTTAACCACCGTGTTACCACCGCGTTCCCACCGTGTGTCCCTATTTTAACACAGGTTAATTACGCTCCTTTAATTTATAACCTTTCCGAACGCGTAATTCAACGATCGATTTAATACGCGAGAGACTTTGTTTTTTTCTATCGTGGTAAAAATAACGTGGTATATCCGACGAAAGCAACGAACGAACATACGCCAAATTATACTTCTTTGAAGATGGATCGATCGAAAAGTATTTGTTATATTTTCTGTTTCTAGTTAAATTTACGTTATAATGGTTTGCTTGCGTCGTAATATACGAAAGAAATAGAATATCGCGTATAGAGGACAACGGTAGAGAGAAAACTGCCGCCGAAGCGTCTAGATCTCGAATTCTCAAATACGCGCGGATACGATGCCCATATAAAAACAAATAAGGATCTGTGAGAATAAATAGAAGAGATTAGAATTTTTCGGTGCGTTCCTACAAGAAATTATTTCAAAATTTTACGCGATATCCGATCTGCTTATCTTTCTTAAATATAATCAACGTGGCGTAGAATTTTTAATTGCTTTAACGTTGTTTAGTTATAATAGATTTTGAAAAGGCATTTACTTTCTGAAACGTGTACTGGCTAAGAATGATTGTTTGTACGGTAGTGGTAAATAAGAGGAAGTGCGAATCGAGAGAACGCTCCGACCGCGCGAAAAATCTCGATACTAGCGTACCTTTTTACGTAACGCTGCAACCGAAAACCAAAAGCCGACAACGGCTGCTAGTCCTAGTACCTGGTATATAACGGTGAAAGTTTCCTCTTCTCTTTTTCTTGTGGAACAAGAAGGAAGAATGAAATTGGAGATGCGCGAAAAAGAAAGATCCTCCGGGATTTTATATCGGGATCGAGCGCGCAACTGAGAACGTTCGATCGTTCTTTTCTTCTTCTTCTTCTTCTTCTTCTTCTTCTTCGCGAGTCGAAGGAGGAACTCGAGCAACGTGCGACTCTTCCTCCTTTTGGCCGACCTAGTTATGCGATATCAATAGTATGCCGTAATGATACCTAATGATCCAATTTTCTTCGGAACGGAATCGTTGTAGTCAACCGTGAAAAGAAAAAAAAAAAAAAACAAATTAGGAAATATCTATTAGATATGAAAAAGAAAGAAAGAAAAACAGGAAAGAAACGTAGAAATGAATCGAAGAAAAACCTGACGAACACGAGGACCCTTTTGATTCGATAAAGACCCTTATTCTGTATTACCGATATACATTCTATCCTCCTCCTTTTGAATCCCTCCTTTAATAATTCCCGTAGATACCGCATAGAAATCGAGAAAAAATTGTCATAACGTACGATCTCGCAAGAAAGAATTTTCTTGAGGAACGAGAGGGAAAAATTGCTTTAGAAAGGCATCGCCATGGGAGACACGCACCGTATGTAACACCATACTCGCTATTCCGTACTCCGTGAACCATTTCCCCCCCCTGTATGCGTGTGTACGTATACGATTCCGAAACGCGTGCCACTTGCGTGCGCGTGTAGGTTTAGCGGCAGCAGCCATGCACCTTGGCAGAATGCAATCTCGCGGCTAAAAGACTCCACCGGTGGTATAAAAGGGTTGTGTCTCGCGATGACGAGAATCAGTTTCGCAGCGGCGATCGGTCCATTCTCGAGGATATTACCGACATGAACGTCATAGTGAGTATAGCACTCTTTTATCGATTCTAACATTCGATTCTAAAATCGAAAGAGATAAAGAAATCGATCGTATACCGCGCGCGTACACCGAGTACCGTGTCGAAACGATCGTACAATTTAATTTAATCCTTTTTTCTCTTTTCCTACCTCGTAACAGCTATTCTTTACCTTCCTCGCTCTGGTTTCGCCGATTTTCAGCGAGGAAGCACTGCGCGTTAAGAAACACGAGAAAAGGGGTATCCTAGGACTTGGCTATGGTGGTTATTACGGAGGAGGAATCGGTGGGCTAGGAGGTAAAGAAGAATGATTCTCGTTGAAACGTTATCGTTGTCATCTTCCCGAGTCGGGAGGATAAAAGAAAAGTTATCGTAGGTTTGGAGAAAGCGAACGGTAAAAGACAACTTTCCTGTCCGATCCATTCGAATCCTGCTGGCCTTTTACAGAGACCGAATCGAAAAGATCGATCTCTCCCTTCCGTAACGAAGGTTTTCTATTTGATCTCTTTTTCCGTTTAGGATTTGGTCATGGCGGATATGCGGGAAATTCAGCGAGTTACTCTTTAGGGCACGGTTACGGTAGTGCCGTTCCTCTCGTCTCCTCTCATGGACACGGCGACGTACCGATTCCGTTGTCTCATGGATATGGCGCCCCGAGTTATCCGACGTCGTATCTCGATCATTCCGGCGTCGCTCTCGGACACGGCTTCGGTGCTCATGGTTTCGGTGGTTACCACGGACTCTAAGAAAGCACCGTATTACTACTACCAATTCAACGTTTCGGCCACGTTGATACGACTTAGCTTATTACTTTTTACCTTCTTTTATACAAGATATTTAATAATTATAAATAATTATATAATATTTCTTTTTCTACCGATCTTTGCGTCCCTCAAATAAATGCGTTATTTCTATCGGATCGTATTATTTCATTCCTTCGTACTATTTTCGATACTCCACAAATGTACTTTCTTTTTTGCGTTTCATAATATCTACGAACGGATGAAATATCATTCGCGATAATGGTAACATTATTTCTCTTCGAACGCTTACGTACGAGTGTGGTACTTATCGTTAATTAAACGTTTCGATCGACTTCAATTACTCGACTGTTTTTAAAAGTTATTTAGGTTAATAACTCTTGCCTCCCCCTCCCCCCTCCCCCCAACCCCCAACCCCAAACCCCAAACCCCCTTCTTTTATATGCGACTTAACGTCGTCGGGTAAATCGTAGAAAGAAATGTCTACGGTTGTGCAATTAACCGAGGATAAATTGCATTTCTACTTTATCCAGCGGACCGTGATTAGTTGATTAATTCGTCGGTAGGTGTCCACTGGGACATACGGTCCGGCGTTTTTGCGAAGTAAATAATTGTTTCGAAGTATTTGTTAATTAAATCGATCATGAACGTTTTGACGAGAAGTGTACTGAACGTAGCAAAGTCTTTTGTAGGAAATCCGACTGGAGGTACTGTTCCATAACACGTGTAATTTCTTATTTTACTTTCTAACCTCCAAAATAAATCTGATCCTAACCTCTTAAAAAAATTTTCATTTCGTTATTTGTCCATAGTAATATAGAGAAGCAACGCAAGCATTTTTATGGTCGAACGAATACCTATCATTAAACTAAAATGTCTATTATGCCGTTGCAACATTTACGACGTCTATTCATTTATAATATATCTTTGTGTCTACGATGTAAGAAATTTCAATGGTTCACAATGATTGATTTGTTTCAAAAGATTTGTTCCGACATAGATAACGTAATATTACCTGTTCCGTTTGTTGAGTAATAAAGAACGATTCTCTTTTTCTTTTTGTTTGTTTCACAGCCAACAAATTCTCAGTCGCAGGACATTACGGCAATATTGGTATACAAGGTAAATCCATAAATGGTCTCGATTAAATATCACGTATCTATTGATAGAGCTATCTGCGAATAATGATTCGTATACTTACGTTTTACAGGCGGTTTAGTAAATAATATGAGAGCGTCCTTGGGCAATATGTTACAAGGTAAAATATCTCTTCTTTTGCGATAATTATCATACGATAAATAATATTCTATCGCGTTCGAGTTTGCGTAAAAATCGTGGCAAAGATCTACGAGTTTATTACGATGAAATGTAACGAGACCGGACGTTCCTAAGATCGGTCAGTAATATTTTTAGCTCTTGTAGTCCTTCTACGAGATACGTATCTCTTTTTCTATATACTCGCTGAAGTAGCCTGAGAGAGGGGGAGAGGGAGAGGGAGAGGGAGGGAGATAAAGGGATAGGTGGTCGAGCCTAAGGAGAGACAAGTTTCCCATCGTAGAAAGGAGCACCGTATTCTTTCGGTGAAATGCGCGTGGTTCGCAAAAGAGCACGCAGCTTTTACCTCTTTCATCCGTACGGGATGAAGATCTCGAAATGCAAAAAGGGCACACCGTAAGAAAGGATTCGAAAGAGGGAGGCTATTATGGGCGATCGGTGGGAATCGAAAGGGGGGTGACGTGTTCATTTGCGGTTGACCAGTTGTTAGAGTTCCGTCATGGGTATGGCTAAGGGTAACACCCTTCCCTTTCACGTTTTCCTTGAAAAATCTCAAAGAATCGAAGGAATCATTCGACATTCGAATTTCATTCATCTCCGGCTGCGTCGCGAATCAGCGATTTTCTCAAGCTCGTTAAAGTCTGATCTTTGGCAAGATCGATCTCGTTCTAAGGCGCAACCCTTAGCCTGGGTAGGTAGTTTTTTTTTTTTTTTTTTTTTTTTTTTTTTTTTTTTTTTTAATATTAAGCGCGATCTTCCAACGATGATTTCGGTGATTAGTTTTATGCCAGATGTCATAAAGTAGTCGGCTGAAGGGAGAACAACTTTCGAAGGAAATTTGCTTTTTTTTTTCAAATGTTGCAAAAGAAAAGAAAAAAGAATTACGGCAAAAGAAGGCGTAACTTGAAAACTTTGGCGACAGTGAAAATTTTCGCTATGTAATCTTACGCATTGATCTTGGAAAAAAAGGGGTTGCCTTCCGTGCATAATAGGTTCTGCTGGTCTCTTGGGTTAGTTGAGTCCGAGTTAGGTCGGATTAGCAGTGCCAATCTTTGGACATCTGTCGTATTGACAATTCGGACGTTGGTCAGCCAGATTTTCAAATGAACAACAATGGTACGGTTTAACACAAAAGAAACGATCGATGATCAAGAACCGACGACAATTGCAAAATTGTCCCGTCATTCGGAATATTTTAGTCGTACGATCCCCTTCGTTGTAACAGATTAATAACAATTTAAAGATAATGTTATTAAACGGGGTTAGATTTTTTTACTCCACGTTATATCCCTCCTGCTTAACCGCGCTATATCAGGCGAGCGTGAATTTTCCCGATAGAGTCGAACTTTTCGAGATTACGAGAAGGCTTGCGAGGGATCTTTTTGTCGAAAAAGAAACGTAGACGTAGCGTTGCAACAATGCGTTACTTAATAAGCTTATGCACGCTTGGCCGAAAAAGGTCTGCTTTTGCTGCAAGCGGCTTGCAAATGTCAAGCGTCCGTCATATTTGATATTTCGATGCCACGCCAAAGAACCCTCTTCTCCTAGCTTCGTAAGATTATTTGCGAAAGAGTTTTCGGTTTCGACCAGTACCGTTACCCCGCCCACTGGGTCTCTCGTTTTAGTTCGAGTTCGAGTTCGAGTTTGCGTTTGAGTTTGAGTTTTTCGTTGCCCTTGTTGACAATAGTCCCGTGACTAGGCCGTACAGGTCCCCATAAATGTCTTTTTCTTTCTTTCCGTCTGGATTGCGTCTGCGTCGTTATAATTTTCCCTTCTATCAATTCGACGAAAGTTTTCTCGATCTTATCTGCGAAGCTATTAAGAGGAGGAGAGAGAGAAAAGAGAGATTGGGGCGCGTAACGAAACTGTTAAAGTTCGTCGCAATGCGATTTTGTAATCTTACGAATGTTTCTTGCGACACCCAACAACAACGGTTCAATCGTTTTATTATGATTGAGCAATAGTCGGTGGCATCTCGTTGATCGACCGTCAACTTCAACCGTTTATCGATATTTTTCAGCTTTCGAACAAATCAGATGTAAATCTACGTTGCAGCGAATACATAAAACAGGATTGAAAGATAAGAAAGTAAAGAAATCGAAGAATCCTTTCGATGGGCAGCCCTTTGCGAAGGGCATCGTTTTAAAAACCGTTATTAAAAAACCAAAGAAGCCAAATTCTGCTAATCGAAAATGTGTTGTCGTTAAACTATCCAACGGAAAGGAAATGACTGCCTATGTACCTGGTAAGAGTAACCGTATTCTTCATTCAACGTTTTAGCCATTATTTATGATAGTTTTCTCTTCTTGACCATTTTGACTTTAGGAATAGGTCACAATTTGCAAGAACACAATGTGGTATTGTGCCGAGTGGGAAGATTGCAAGATACGCCCGGTGTTAAAATAAGATGCGTCCGTGGAAAATATGATCTTCCGCATGTAAAGAAAAATTGATCTGCGTATGAGAGCGATGATTGAAGTAAAATATTGTAATAATGATAAAATGTATACATATATATACACGCACATGTACATACGCATACACACATATTATACACAAAATCGAAGAGCTCGAAGTGTGTGACGAAAGTAAAGTACAGTTATTTCGCTATTCGATCTCGGCCAGGAGTATAAATTTGGCGTGTCCATGCTTTTGAATCCTGATGCGCCCGTAAATTGCGACCCTTTGACACACATTTCGAATACCGTATTCTCCTGCATTTCCATCTAACGGTAAACGTTAGTCCTTTACACAGACGTGGGACCCACATACAATACATTCTGACGTCGAGATGCCACAATGGAGAAAGGGTTCTGGTACAGCCCTCGTCTTTCGACGTTATTACGGAAGGGTTGCACGCAGACTTCAACGCATCTGCACTTTCCACGTTCACCCACGCCGGTCACTGCTTGCCTATTGACCATATGACATCCTGACCAACATCTAGATATTTTCGAAAAACTGGCTCTCAACCGGTTTTACCAAATAATTTCTCGTCGATGTCGAACGATCGCGAACTGCTCTGATTTTCGACATTACGATATGGTATATCCTAAAAGGGATGTCGCGTTAAGATATAATATGGTTTTACGAGTTCTCATCGAATTCGAATTTTATATTTTTAGGGAAAAGAAAATGTACCTGAAACGTTAACTGAACCGGCGATTACGAGAACGTTATTTATTAATCGTACCGACGTGTCGCTTCCGTACGTGCTTTTTTACGTGCCGAGGGTTTTGTGTCTTCGAGTCTCGTAGGAAAGTCATAGATACTCGTCCGAAGATGAGAACCCTATATCGAGCACGCCCAAAATCATCTCTTAAGAAGGGACGACGATGACACGGTGATCGCCACGAGGCCTACACGCGCCTACATCGCATTCGTGTGTTTCCTTCAATTTTTCGAAATCGACGGTAAAGCTGACGTCACCGCGGATAATCCGACGAAAATGTTATTTTAAATGCTTCGATGCAACAACCCCGATGATTATGAAAAAATTATCGAAATACGAGCTTTTCCTTACCGCACGCGCGCGCGTGAGACATATCGCTGTCGCTTCGAATTATTCGAACATCTTTATAAATATATATGTCGTCAAATAAGTAAGTGTAACGTAAATAATTATATATAATCGTCGAAGGAACCGATAAGAGTCTATTGTTTTGTTCCCTTAGATATTGGTGACGAACTAATATTTTTCTTTTTTGTTTTTTTTTTTTTTTTTTTTCAAGTTTTTTTTTGTTCGTAAGGACGTTTCGAAAAATGTCGTCTTTTCGCTTCTCGAACGGATACACATGACGTTCGCTCGATCCGCATACTTTCTTCGTTCTTTGTTTAAAAGTTCGAGAAGAGTGAAATTCAAGACTACCTTCTTTAATCTTCCAAATGCTTTTCGTTCGGGGGTTGTGTCAACTCTTTACCGTACGGCTTAGTAACGGGACACCGCGAGATTTGCTCTCGAAAGTTTTGTGTCGTCAGGACCACGATTTCGAAGGATCTTTGTGGTTCTTCTCGTGGATTTTTCGAGATCCATCTTTTGCGATCGTAGATGACCGGACCGATTGGCAGACATTTCGCACACATATAAACGATCGAGCGAAGAAAGAAAGTATTTTCCGGGGCGAGGGAAATAATGCGTTCTCGGGGAGGAATCGCGCGCGCATTTTCGTGAAGGGCGTGCCACACCTAGCGATGCCCCAAATAGAGAAAAAGGAAAGAAGCGCTGTGCCAAGAGACCGGAAGTATGCAAATCTCGAAAAGTCTGTTGGCAAAACTTACGGCCGGTGGTCCGTGACCGAAGATAAATCGTTGAGTAATTACCGAGATGTCCCGTCGATTCTTCCTCGATGCGTTCTAGGTTATTGCCTTTTTTCCCCTCTTCCTTTCCTTAATGTTCTTCTTTTTCTTTCTTTCTTTTCTCCTCCTCTCGATTAATCCTTCGTCGAATGCAATCCGACCTCCGTCGTCGTCGTCGTCGTCGTCGTCGTCGTCGAATGAACGTAACGAATAACAAACACGTTATATCCATATTTGATAAATTACGTACCCCGCAAGATGATTCGATAGAGGAAAAAAATAAATATTGTATCGTAGAACAACTGCCTACCGTTTGACGCAGTTATATATCGACTTACGCCTATTAGGGTCGTGCAGGGACCAAAGCTTACGGTAAGTCATAAAAAAATATTTGTACGTTCTTTACCTGTTAATAGCGGTACCTCGTTTACTACCGGATACTTCTATTCTTGCTCGATACCCAAGTATTCTACATTTTCAAATTACATTACGTCGGTTTATTGTCGGCAATTCTTTCGAAAATTTCTATACAATATTGCGTATCGAAAATTAGTCCTTTGCACACGATTCTCGTTACAAATCGGCTTAGAATACAACGCTCTACATTTTGCCTTTTCTACCTTAAGTTTTTATTGCCCATTTTCTATTATCCAAGAAATCCACGTAATTTCTTGATAATTTTTTTCCACTCGTCGTATATAACGCAAGTAACGTAGGTACTATTCGTACTGAAATTTTGTCCGTAATCCGAATCGTTTATTTTGAAATTTCACAATCGATGATGAGTAATCGAGGCCTTAATTGTGACATTTTTTTATTCAACGCGTTACGATCGCATTTACGGCATAACATCGTCGAATCGCGATAGGGAATTATCTTCGAAAATGAGCTAAGAAGCAATAACCTTTCGTAGATAACGAACGCCGGAAAGAAAAGTGAAAAGAAAGTTTCGAAGAGAAGCTATTAATAAAAAATCACGTAGGCTGTTGTCATCGAAAATGCGAATCGACGAGCTTCTCTATACGACGCAACCCAGAGCGAAGGCAGACGCAGGAAAATAGAATTTTTGCGGACGAAGGATTTCGCGATCTCTTTCTTCGATCGCATAAAAATGCTTCGGACATTCGAATAAGAACGATCGTGGAAGTAAACGAAAGAGGAATATTATTTCGGCATATGCTCGACGGTCGATCGACGAAGGAGAATTTCGATCCATCGATAAGAAAGAAGTCTTTTAATTTGTCAACTCTTAACGCCCGTTGTATCGGTCGTAAATCACATAACGCACGGGTCTAAAGAAACGATGCCTCCTATGGAATATAGGAAAAACAAGGATCGAGGTAGGAGGGCTTACGAGCGAAAGGGTTGAACGTTCGGTATTTAACGAGTTTCTCGACCTGGAACGACGTGACGTCCTATTGCAACTAGGAAAATTTTCGACTCTCAACTTTGGATTTTCCTTAACTCCTAGCTATTGCGTGAAATTTAAGAGGATGCTTTACAATGGCTCTCTATCGGCACTGACAAACGGTTCGCGCTATCGGCCAGTGAAACTTTTGACAAATCTTGCGGTACGTCGCAGAATCGGACCTATGGATATTAGTCCCTCGAGACATTTTATTATAATACTCCTTTCTCTCTCTCTCTCTCTCTCTCTCTCGTAGAATACTTTCCCTCGTTGTCTTTATTTACAGGTATGCAGGACACGCGCACGCAATTTTCATTTTCGAATATATGAATGTCAAACGTATTTCATCGGCAGGCTACATAATATTACGTAAATAACAATTTTATTTAAGATCGAGAGGATAGATAGCTTAATAAGATACGTCTTTATTTCAACCTAGGAATAGTTTGTAAACAAAACATTTACAAGAGATTTGACAACATCAGTCTAATTCTCCTTAAGGCTTTCCACGGAAAAACCATGTCCGTCCCCACCACGTTCTCTAAGAAAACCTCCTACCCCTGGAACGCACAAGGGTTGTCGGGTATATAAGCGAACGAACATCCCCTCTCTCATTCTAAACGATCTTGGTAATTCCTCGAGCGAAGACCGTAAGCGTCGTAGAACTCTTCGGCAGACCGATTTCTCAACGTTCAAAGTCACTCTATTTCGCCTTAGTGACTATCATCGCTTTAGAAAGTATCATTAGTGTTTTCATAACAGTACTTTCGTCGGTGTGACCTTAGATTAATCATTGGCCAAGAAGTCGTCTCTTCGTCTGTCCTCTACGTGAAGGTATAATTATTATTTATAATCCAGTGTAAAAACGTGCTCTCGTAGTAGGCAAATATTTTCGGTCTAATCGTGCGTATTATTGCCAATATACGTAGCGATCTTCTACGTGTCACCTTCGATTTGATCTCGAAATAACATCTTACTTGTAATCGTGATTCATTTATATCGATTTCACGAATTACGTGTTAATTGACAAATTCGATTTTTTGGTTTTTTTGTTATTATTATTTTTTTTTTTTTTTTTTTCTTTTTTTTTTTTTTTTATCGGAAAGACGAAAGACGAAAGAGGAAAGACGAAAGACGAAAGAAAGTCGTGAGGTATGGAGACCAAGATGGTGGGAAGTTTGGCGAACGAGACGCAACCTTTAGATTTTCGAAACTATACGCCTTCTTTCGAAGGGAAAAACGACGACTCATCCACGAAGCATCAGCCGCTCGACTTTCGATCCTGTCTGTCGCTACGAAAGAGTTCGTTAAAGGAACCACCAACCACGTTGGAAGAGAAAGAACCAGTTTTAGATTTGTCGTGCAAGAAAACTCTGATTTTTCCTACGTCCAGCGAAAATGACGTTCGCGAAGGGACCCAAGAGATGCTCGCTGCGTCTACCGACGCGAAACTATTCGGGGACGTTAAAGCTCATAGTAGAACCGATAGCAAAAGTCCCTTCGAAGGTCGCAGTTTTATGGTCACCCCGCCGTCGGAATCGGATTCGCCAAAGAAAGTCAAGTTGAATAAGGATACCGAAAGCGCGTCGACTGTGGCCGATAACGTCGACAAATATTCTCTATTACCGATCAACGTTCCGATAATAGCACCAATATTACCCACCTTGCTCGCAACAAATTCCAACGGGTCGAGAGAAAAATTATGCGCAAAAATTCAATCGCCCACTACGACGACACCGACGACACCGACAACACCGACCAACGCATCGCCAGCGGAGGCTCCGAGAAAAATACCTAGACCTTTCAAGGCTTATCCTCTTACTCTAACGGTGAGCACGCCGGACATGATTTATAATCAAAATTCCAACGAAACGTACTCCGAATTTCGAAGTCGCATGCTCGAGAACGTTAGACGTCAGAACGAAACGACGAATCTTAAAATGCGCAGATCTAACAAAAATACAACGGTATTGCCGACGAGTACCATGGATGAGAAGGACGCTGCTTACTGGGAGAGAAGAAAAAAGAATAATGAAGCGGCCAAACGATCGAGAGATGCTAGGAGAGCGAAAGAAGACGAGATCGCGATAAGAGCAGCTTTTCTTGAGCAGGAAAATATCAGACTCAAATACGAATTGGCAGCGCTCAGAAACGAAACTGCTAAGCTCAAGTGTATGATATACTCTACGTAGAATTTCT
Source organism: Dolichovespula saxonica (assembly GCA_911387935.1). Lineage (NCBI taxonomy): Eukaryota > Metazoa > Arthropoda > Insecta > Hymenoptera > Vespidae > Dolichovespula > Dolichovespula saxonica. The sequence goes on along the minus strand of OU427005.1, from coordinate 6,091,809 downwards.
TACAATCCATCGAATTTTCATACTAAAGTAGTGTTCTTTTCTACGTTCTATTGTCCCTTCATTTCCAACTTATCAAGGAAATAATCAATCATTCTCTGTATATATACAAAAAGAAATATATATATATATATATATATATATATATATATATATATATATATATATATATATATATATGTTCGACATATTCGCAAAAGGTTAACCGGCGAGTTTTTACATCGTCCAAGCTAAGCGAAAGACAATGGACAATATGAACCAAAAAATTAGATTCGATAAGAGATTTAAATTCTCAATTTGTTTTTTAAATAGTGTAAAGTTTTAAAATTTATTGCCAATGTCTCCTTATTTTTAATTATTTTTCAAGCTCTACAATACTTTTCTTTACACAATCCTGTGTAACTAATAATTGTTTAGTCACTGACATGTAAATAAAATGAAATTACTGTATTATGTAGCTGTTCTACTTTAAATTAAGCTGTGTACATATGTATATATATGTGTGTATGTATGTATATGTGGTTTGTGTGTGTATGTATGTATGTATATATATATATATATATATATATATATATATATATATGTACACACACACATACATATGCATATATATATATATATATATGCACGTACATTGTTTTATTATACATATTTAATATATATTTATAATAAAATATTTTTAAAAATATCACTTTGCGTCTGGGTTGTTAAATTATAACCTCGGCCAGATATCTCTTACGCGATGAACCCAATGGAAATTAGCGGGTCTGTTTCAAAATATAAAACGTAGGAAACATTTGCGTTACCTTATATGTATAAAAAATAACTCCTAATCGGGCAGAGATTGCGCTATATCCGACATGCATTCTGCTTCAAGTACGTTCCGTTTCTTACTTTGGTTTCTGCTCAGCATCGTCGCGTAAGATTTCTCCACTTGTCTAGGCACAAACCTTAAAGACGCATTTTCATTGATATTGGTAGAAGTCGTGGGACAAGTTGCGCTAGACTTTTCGACGTTACTCATTTTGAATGTTTTATCAAATGTTTTAATTTTTTGATTCTTATTTAATCGAATTTTCTGCTTTCCTTCCTCCTTCTGAACCGCGATATCGATGTCCATTTTATTATCGTCGTTTTCTTTTCCTTTGCGATGCGACGTATCGTCGAAGCGACAATTTTTTGGATACTTATGTACGTCGACGCAATGATCCCGTCTTTCGTTCGGATCGTTGAACTTCACGTTACATCGAGAAACGTAACACTGGTACTAAAAAAATAAATTTGATATTAACCTCCGTATTAGAGGAAGTACGGACGAGACGTGGAAGATACAAATACCATTGGTTGTTTCTCAGATAAAAGCTTGAAAAACGTGTCGTGCGTTTCCTGGATATGAATTTCTAATAATCTAGGATTAGGTTTTGTCCTTTTACACTCCAAGCAAATATATCGATGACAGGAATTATAATGCATTTCAAAGTCTATTAAAGTTTTAAATAACGCCGTACATTGCGAAATCGGACATGGAAACTCTGCGATACTGAAACCAATAAAAAGAATTAATATTAATTAACAAAGTAGTTTACCGAATAGATTCGTTTTTTATACGTATATGTATGCATTACACGTCATGGCATAAATCTTCTTCGTCCTCGGCTATGACACCCTTCCTTTGAAAAGTCTTGCAATGTTTATAAGTTTCATCGAAAAAGGGATCATCTACGGATCTCACGCCAACTCCGATACTTTGCAGAAATTCCATGGTAATAAATTTAAATCGCAAGCGAATATTGCTAACGAAAATAATAGCTAAGGTTATGTACTTTTTTCGATTGCATAGGATTATATGAAATTATAATATGCGAAACACTTGTATCAACTCGTAAGGCTACATAAAAATAGCACGAAGAGGAATAAAATTATAAACGGTTGATAGAAAACCTTTTAGTTAGAGAACAAAAATCTCTTTAAACTTCTCCTCCAACCAAACTCTTTCAACTTATTTGTTTCTAACTTTACCTTCGAGTAGTGAGAATCACCTTTAGACGTTTGATTGTTTATACAAATAAAGATAAAAATGAGAGAATTGCTATGATTGGCTGGTCAAAATAGTTTCGTATCATCGAATAGAGATGGCGCGGTAGTCGGAGGAAACGGTAAAGTGAAAGCATAGAAGAAGTAAAAAAAAGAAAGGAGCGATCACTCGACTCGTGGATGGACTCGGAGGAACGCATCGGAAGGATATCAAGGATATTCGTAAAGTCGCTAAAGCGTACTTCTACGACCGTAATTAAATTAAATTCTACATTTATTTGAAAATATATTTGATACATTTTATATTAATGCATAAACGTGATAGCGCGTGTAGAGTAGTACGTGTAACAGTGCGCATAGACTATACCGTAAATATATCAATTATAATAAAATAATTATTACTAAAGTGAACTAATACGTATTTTCATAACTCGCGTTAGTTATATTTGAATAAAAAAGATTACCGATAAGAATCTTTTTACGAGTGAAAAGAAATAACGACAGAATTATGGACGACAAGGATAACGGTTCGGCCAAAAATTATTTAGATAATAGCGAAAAGGACGATGAAAAAAATGTTAAAGACAGGATTAACCTAGAAGTGTCAAACGAAGAACGCGCGATCGAGCGTACGGATGGAAAAAAGGAAACGATCGATTCGACGAAAATAGATTGCGATATAAGGAAGGATAATGTTACGGAGAAAGCTGATAATTCTAAAACCGAATCCGAGAATATTAAAGCGGAGATAGCGATGGACGGCCAAGAAATAAATGAAAAAGTTGATGATCTCGCTGTAAAAGTAGAGTTTAAAAAACCAACCATTATAATCGGTTCAAGGCGTGGAAAACGTAAGATTTCAACGATTCCTGATTCAGCAACTGCGATAAAGGTTCAACGAGAGATCGAACAAAATGAAACTAGTAAAGAGTCGAATGGCCCTTCGGATAAGGTTATGTCAGACGCGAAGCGTACAAAGTCTTCGAACGAGAAACCTATTGGTGGCTCGTTGAAAAGTCACAAAACGATAGCTTTAAAGTATCAAGAACCCTGTTGGGGTCAAAAGCCTGATAACGAGTATAAATTGGAAGTATTGAAATCCGGCGTTATCGTCCAGACTATCGATTTAACCGATAAGAGTTATCACGTCGTTGGGAGGTTACCAAACTGCGATATATCCCTTGCGCATCCAACTATTTCAAGGTTTCACGCGGTCATCCAATACAGAGGTATCGAAGATGACAACAATTCTAAAGGACTTTATATATATGATTTAGGAAGCACTCATGGCACTTACTGGAATGGAAATCGAGTACCTCCTAACGCTTACGTCAGATTGCGTGACAGTCATATTATTAAATTTGGTTGTAGCGCGAGGAAATATATATTGCAAGCTCTCCACGAGAGTAAAGAGGAAGAATCAGAATTATCTTTCACAGAATTAAGGGTATTGTATCGTCGTAAATTAATAATTGGAAAATATTTTGATTACCTTTCGATCTAACGAATATCGTTACGATCTTTTAGGAAAGAAGAATGTTAGAGATACAGGAACGGGAGAAAATGAAGGCGGCGCAGCGTTCGAAAATGATAGAGGAAGAAAGATTAAAAAGAGAGCAAGAAGAAAACGAAGGAATCGATTGGGGTATGGGCGAAGATGCGGACGAGGAAACGGATTTAACGGAAAATCCGTATGCTGCTACGAACAACGAAGAACTGTATCTCAACGACCCTAAGAAAAGCTTGAGAGGATGGTTCGAGCGCGAAGGATACGATTTGCAATATCACACGGAAGAAAAAGGATTTGCGCAATTTCTTTGTTGGGTAGAGTAAGTATTCTATAATATTTATTAGAAATTTTAATATGCGAGCAGGGGATCGCATTTTGACGTATCAAACACCCTTCCTCTAGTTTGCCTATCGAGAGTATCGCCGGACATACGGTGAGAGCCGAAGCTCTCGTCAAGGGAAAGAAGAAAGAATGCGTCGTTCAGTGCGCGTTAGAGGCGTGTAAAATTCTGGACAGATACGGATTACTCAGACAAGCGACTCACGGTACGTCGGCAAAAATTTTCATCGAGTATATTCGTAAAAATCGACAAATGTCTATAAAATAGTGATGTGTTGTAATGCCCGTACGAATATTGTAGAGGGTAGAAAAAGGAAAGTGAGAAACTGGGAAGAAGACGATTACTATAGTTCGGACGAGGACAATTTCCTTGATAGGACTGGTTCTATAGAAAAGAAACGTAAACAAAGAATGAGATTAGCAGGAAAATTAGAGCCGCAAGAAGACACGTACGATTCATTGGTATTATTCGAACATATCTTATTTTACGTCAGGTTAATATCCTTTAATCTCGTCTAATTCGTGGAATTGTCTGTTTGCAGATGGAAAGGCATAGTACTGTCGTTAAAAAGATTACCGATTTGGTCGAATGCATGAGGAGGTCACAAAAGTTCGAGAGCGAATCTTCGAAAAGCGTAGAGGACGCGGATGAAGATGCATTGGATGCTTTCATGTCTTCTTTAAACGCAACCGTTTTGAGCAAAGCCGATAAACGTAAAATGAAAATCGAATTACAAGATCTACGCCAGGAAGAGGCTAAATTGATAAAATTATTAAATCCTCTGCGACCTACCAATTTGCCTCCTTTAATCATCCATATAGTACCTTTGAACGAAGTACAAAAATCGACCGAAATCTTTGATAATGATTCGAACACGGACCAAAGAAAGAACCAACAAATTTCAAGCGATGTACGTAACTACGATCAATTGATCTTTTATCGTTTACTTTGTGTAAGTATTTAATTAATTATAAGTTTATGTGAAACTTTGTAGAAAACGACCGTCGTCGATCCTAACAATATTTCACGATCGAAGCAAAACGATCGCAATAGTTCAACGAATGAGGAATTAAGGGAAGATAATGGAGAAGATAATTCGAAAGCTCGTACCGAAGGGATTTCGAATAATTTAGATGACGATCGAGAGGACGCAGAAATTCAGGGACAAATGAGTGCCAGAGAAGCAGAGGACAATTTACGTTATGCGGACAACGTAAGCGTTGGAAAAAGATGTTCATCCGAGGATGCTACTAACGTTGTTTCTTCGAGCGATCGGTCGTCCACGAAAAAATCTAAAGTTACGAAAACGGTAAAAGAACTTTATGACAAGGACGTATACAACGAGAATTACTCGACTTGGGTTCCACCACAAAATCAAACTGGAGACGGGAAAACCAGTTTAAACGATAAATATGGCTATTAAAAGAAGACTTAGGCATAAGAGTCATTGTATGATATTGTAAATATAATCTTTTTAATGTATTACTTTTGAAATTACATTTGTTTATATCGCACCAAGGCCAATAACCCTGAGATGAACATTTACGAAGTATTGGAATTTTAAATAAAAATTATTTTCAATTTCTCGCGCTTTACAATCTTTGCGACTTTGGAGAGGAATTTACTAGATTATTTTTTTCTCCCTTCCTCCCGTACCCCGCCGCCCATAGAATCATTCGTCGAAAGAGCGATCGAGTAAGCTTTTCCGTTTCGAGCATCCGCCATTTTAACCCCCTTTGATTCAAGCGCGATACGGAAGTCGGTAGTGGGGATATAAGCTGCCTCTTCTTGCCGCAAATTTAGAGGGGCGCCACAGTAGACAAATTTTTCTACGCGAGAAATGTCGAACACGGCATTTACATTCAGCCGCCGACCAACGACGCAAAGAAAAAAAGCAAAGGTAGCGAGCAACATACCCAATAAGGTACCCTTATCCAATATATAATGAGACATAGTGGCTTCGCGTGTACGTATAAGAAGCGAACTTTAAATATCGCGGCGCTCGTACCTTGACGCGACGCTATATCGACTGTCGATAGTATTCAATCGGAATTCGATAGAATCGATTAGTCGATTGTTTTATCGGCTAACGGAGTCGCGTGTTTTTGCTGAGCTGGATTGTGTTTACATCCCAGAAAACTGTTTATCACTCCGTCCTCCCCTCCCTTAACCCGGTTTTCACAAGCGGTGGCTACACGTACACACACCTAATTTTTTTTTTTTTTTTTGGAAATTCGCGTAACGTCAAACGGGGCCGCCGCGTTTCCCTTTCTTTCGAATTTTAATATTTCCTCCCGTATTTTTTCCTCATATTTTTTGGCCTTACTTTTGGCCTCTGCTAGAACGAGCCTGGACGGATAGCGGGTCTGAAAAGAAGAAGAAGAAGGAGAAGAAGAAGAAAGAGGAGGAGGCAGCTTTTCGGAAACATGAAGGTGACGGTTACAACGTTAAGTGACGATATCTTCGTCTTGGATGTTAGCGAAGATCTCGAATTGGAGAACTTTAAGGCCTTCTGCGAAATCGAGAGCGGCGTACCGGCTCACGAGATCGTCATTGCTTTCAACGGCCTACCATTAATGGACGATAAGAAGTCTCTTAAGGACCATGGGATTCGTGACGGTGACGCCGTTATCCTTCAACACATGCATCAGAGTGGCTCCGACTTGAACGTTAACCCCTTTAACGGAGGTCAGCATATAAACGCTAATTGACCGTGTTCCGACATGAGGTTAGCCTCTCGATTTCAGTTTTTGATCTTTTTCCTACGTATATGAAAGAAATCGAGGAATTTCAGTTCTCTCTCTATCACGTATATTCTCTTGCGCTTTAAAATTGTAGTCCGTATGTACAAGAGTCTTGGTTAAAGCTATAGAATTTCTAATTGTAAGTAGGTATTCTGTAGCAAAGAGAAAGGTAACTGAATTTCAAAGCTTGTTACTTTAGTTATTCCTACATTGGACTTCAGTTCCATCAGAGTGCCAGGAACGTCGAACAATAGGCAAATTCCAACGACGAATAGTACCGCTCATAGAGTACAAAATCCGCGTAGCGAGGATGATCCAGCCATGATAAGGGACATGTTCTTGGCGAATCCGGATCAGTTGGCATTGCTCAAGCAAAATAATCCTAGGCTAGCGGATGCCCTGTTGTCCGGTAATTTAGGTAAATTATTATACGTTTGCGACAATTTTCATCTCCGATCGAGCTGATACAAATAAAGCGTAAAAAATTACAGATAGATTTTCGACCGTACTGAGGGAACAAATCAAGGTCAAAGAAGAACGCCAGGTGCAAAGATTAAGAATGATGAATGCGGATCCGTTGGATACGGAAGCGCAAAGACTGATCGCAGAAGAAATTAGGCAGAAAAACATTGAAGCCAATATGGAAGCGGCGATGGAATATAATCCCGAAACATTTGGCACTGTCGTTATGTTGTATATTAACTGCAAAGTAAATGGATTTCCTGTTAAAGCATTTATCGACTCAGGTATATTTTGAACGTTTTAATCGAATAACGGACTAAACGTAAAAAATCTGAAAGAAAGGACGCGTGGACGTCTCTCGCTTGAATTTATTTTTAAATTTCTCACTGGATATCTATTTTTAAGTCGTACTACTACCTCGAGTCGTCTCGCGGATCGTTCTCGTTGGATCCTCGATGAGTCGTATTTTTCACATTACCCGGTTAATTTTAGAACTATTTGTTACAGAGAATTTGTATAATACGAAAGACGCGCTAGCTATAATAATAATGAGAAAGACGCGATGCTAATAATTATCGACGAGTCGAACTCGAAAGTATTGTTTCTGTAATTAGGTGCACAAACGACGATAATGTCCGCGGCTTGCGCGGAAAGGTGCCACATTATGCGTCTAGTCGACACTAGATGGTCCGGAGTTGCCAAGGGTGTTGGCGTACAGCGCATCATCGGACGAATTCATATGGTACAAATTCAAATTGGCAATGACCATCTTACGACGTCTTTTAGCGTGCTCGAAGAACAAAAAATGGATATGTTACTTGGTTTGGACATGTTGAAAAGGCACCAGTGTTGCATAGACCTAAAGAAAAATTTATTGAAGATCGGAACTACAGGAACCGAGACCCCATTTTTAGCGGAAGGTTAGACCACGATCGATGGTTAAGTGGAGACGTAGGGAGGATATTATTTCGTCGGGCTATGATTTAATTTGCCGCCCTTCTCGACATTGTCAAATATTTTGTTATAGATCGTTAAATATTTTTCTACAGGCGACTTGCCGGAATGCGCGAGATTGAGTGGTAATAGCGACGAGTCGTTGGACGACAGGGAACTGCACAGGGCTTTGGAAGATAGCACGAGAGATGCGAAGAAGCAAAGACAACAGCACGGTATAAGCTTTTTTTTTTTTTTTTTTTTTATCTCTATCTTAATGAAATTAATTATTAATCTCGAGAGAATTTGGAAGTATATAACGACGATGTATTTCTCTATCCGCAGATATCCAGGGTCACAACAATTCCGTTGGCGCGTCATCTTCGTCCAACAGACTGGCCACGTTAGAAACAACCATTTTTACGCACGATCCGTTTACCGAAGCAACGGTTAAAGAAATTGAAGCGTTAGGTTTCAGTAGGGCCCAAGTAATTAGCGAACTGCGTAGGTTTAATGGCGATAAGGCGCAAGCTACGGCAGCGTTGTTTGCAAAATCCTTAAAATTCTAATGGTGGAAGGCTATCGTACACAATATTTAGCAATATTATAAAAATCTGTGAACGAGATAAGGGCTCGCGCGTATCAAGACATTGCGATGGCATGCAGCGAAGTTTAAAGAAATTTATACCTTTTTTTATGTGTAGCTATTTTCCATAACGTTCGTTATAGAAAACCGACTAAACTAATGACGTTAAAAAAGAATAATAATCTTTTATAATCTTCCGTCTGACAGGCCGAGGAGCTATATGTCTCCCTTAAGTTTTATCCGTAAACGCGTATTTAAATCTAAATACATAAAAGGGGAGGAAAATTGTACGATTTTATACGAGTTATTGAAAGATCGATCGATATCGGAGAGAGATGAGCCGAGATCTATAATATTATGAAAAGGAAGAAAAAAAAAGTGCTTGTCGTATGGTAATTCACAGTATGGTTGAGATGTTTGTAAGTAAAAAATAAAAAAAAAAAAAAAAAACGCAATGATGCTTATAAAATATACAAATAAGAATATATCGAGGATCACAAGGAATTAATAATAATTCACGCTTTTATTTGAGAAAATTTCGTTCTTCGCAGTTTCGGTATATAAGAGTTGCGAAAATACAACTTCTTCAATTAAATTGCTTATTATTATATCACGGATACATATCTTTGTCATTTATGAAATGCATTTTCTCCTTTCTCGATAGCGTGTGTCAGTGTTTCTATCGAGTTCATATCGAGAGGGGAGTTATCAATGATTTTCAGCACTCAAGATATGTCTATATTATTTTTTAAGAAATTCTTTGTCTCTGTGGTTTTCCTTTTTCTTCATTTTCTTTCTTTTCCTTCTTTCTATAATATTATAATACGTCCACTATCGCTTAAAGATATTTCTTCTTTACTTTCTCTTACCGAAATCGCGCATTTATATATATATGAATTAATTCAATTCTAATCGTACGGATTATTGAACCTTCGTTTTTTGTATACTTGTCTAATAAAATATTTTTTTTCGATCCCGTTATCGCATTTCACCATTTGTTCAGCTTTCGTGCGTAAAAAAAAAAAAAAAATATCGTATATGTTGGTTTATCGCTCGTAACGCGTTTATATAATTACATTATTCTTACGTTCCCAAATATTCTTGAAGTATTATCGTTATTCTTTCTTCTATCTCCTATCTTATGTCCTATCACATCTCCTCCCAGCTTTATTTCAATATTTATGTTAACGACAGTAAACGAATAACTCGATTTTCTAATTCTTTTTTAATCTTTGAACGAAATATCCGTGAATTGGAATCGAAAGAAAGAAATGAAAAATTGAAGGAACATTATTTATATACGAAAAATGATATATGATATGTCTTATGTTGGAATAAGATCGTAAATAATCAAGTGTTTAAATTATCATAAATTTATCGAAAAAACGAGAATAACTTTGTTATCTTATAACATATAAAATTTATGACTTATACGAGATAAGATTTATTATTTTACTATGCAAGTAAACAACAATATGGCTTCTTAAATGTTAATCCTATATTTTGAGAGACTCTATCGCAAAAAAATATCTTGTCGATCGACTCCCACTCTCCTATAACTATCCCTAAACACATCTATAAAAGGAAGGAGATGGCTTAAGAAATTTCATTGAGGTAGCAGCATTCTTCGTTCGCGATCGAGCGTGATATCTCTTTTTTATTCGATCGTCGAATCCAACGTAAAGATGGATAAAATTCAAGGTAAAACTGTCGTTATTACCGGCGCAGCCTCTGGTCTTGGATACAAATACGCCGAGGATTTGCTTAGGAATGGCGCCAAGGTAAGTTTCTAGAAAAATCTAATCTCTAATAATCGAAACGTGGTCGTCTATCGAAAATTTATTGAATTTTTAGAGTGTGGCCATTTTGGATCTGCCCAATTCGAAAGGTGCCCAGTCCGCGGTAACGTTGGAAAAAGAATTTGGCAAAAATCGGGCCATCTTTGTACCTTGCGACGTCTCGAACGCTTCGCAATTCGAAGGTAAGCGTTATCATCTTATATTAAGAGTATTAAAGCGAACTGCCGTTTAAGTCCTAAATACGTACAATAAAAGAAAACGACGAATGATCGCTCATCGATTTTCGTAGAGGCAGTAAAGAAGGTCATCTCTACCTTCGATGTTATTGATATATTTATCAACAATGCTGGCATTTTTGACGAGTCCCGTATAGAAAAAATGATCGACATTAACGTCGTAAGTTTTCTTCGATCTCGATGTTTCTCTCGACTCGATTGGAGTATGAAAAAAAAAAAGTACCTTCTTTCAGACGGGTCTCATTCGTGGATCCTTTCTGGCTCTGGATCACATGGGCAAACACAAAGGTGGCAAAGGTGGAATTCTCGTAAACATCGCTTCCATCGTTGGAATTTCTAACACATTTACACTTGCCCCTGTTTACACGGCGACTAAACACGCCGTCGTTGGATTCAGTAACGCTTTGAAGGTACAGTATAAAACTAATGGAATTTCGAAAGTCTACATTTTCTTGCATTGCGAGTTTTAAATCGATCGATGGATCAAACGATTTTCCCCTTTATGCCTATTTTTTCACCGTTTAACTTTATATATATATATATATATATATATATATATATATATATATATATATATATATATGTGACAAGTTTTTTTCTTATTCTAGAATTTAGAAAAAAAGACTGGTGTCCGTGTGTTGATCATGTGTCCTGGTGTTACGGAGACAAGTTTGTTCGATGAACTTGATAACAAATTTATCAAACTATACGATCACGAATACGCTTTGGAGCTATTGAACAAATACCCTAGGCAAACGTAAGCGTGATCCTTGTTTCGAGAGATTTTTACTTGTAAAATTTGTTTTTTTTTTTTTTAACGAAATTTTACGTGTGTTTCGATAAAGGGTCGAGAATGTTTCGCAAGCAATGATGGATCTCATTCAAAGAGGCAAAAATGGAGCGATATGGGTCAGCGAGGGCGGTCAATCAGCGTATCAGATCGACATTCCTCATTATAAGGACCTTGTCGTGCCAATGTAAAATGAGCTAATATTCATATTATTAAAGCAATTGTTCGTGTTTTTCTTTTAAACCCCCTCCTCCTATCTCTCTCTATATCTATCCACGATTGTCGTGTCGTATTCTATCATCAACGATCGTTGCATTTTCTTTTTATAACGAGATTCGCGATCCTTCCTTCAGAGTTCGCGAATAATCGCGCGGCAATCGAACTAAACTTATTTACATTGTACATAAGGTGTTGGAAGATCGGCGTGTAGTAACAACGTACTGGAAATAAGTGTGCCGGAAGGTGGCTGCGAGGTCGCGCACCTCGGGAAAAAAAAGAAAAACAAATATACGATGTAAACCGGCTAACGAAGCGATCTATGTTCTCGGTTAGACACTCTTTTAAGATATTGAATATCTTCGCGAGAACGAGAAAAAAATATAATAGTCTTGTTGAGAGCACAACATGATTTTTTTCTTCTCTAAACGATACGTTTTAAAATCTTTGAACGTTTGATCCGTTATATGATATTAAAAAAGAAAAGAGTCTTACTCCGATCGATTACTTTCTTCTCTATCGTAAAATTCAAAGTACGATCGAAGCTCGAGGATGAAAGGTTCGATTCCTTCGAGAAAGAGACGAGATCCACGAGAAAAGTCGATGAAAATAGAAAATTCGAAGAAATTTAGGAATCGCATAGAAATCGATCGCGCGGCTTTCAAATCGAAACCGAATCGAATCATTCGCATGGGGTCGAAGATCGTCGTAGGAAAGACGGAATAAGACGAAAAGAGCTGACACGAGTTGCATATCGGGAGAAACGACGACGACGAAGAATGCGCGATTACTCGTCGTTCCAATATCCGTCATCTTTTTATTCGCTCCTCCTCGTTCATCTTTCACTTTTTACGACGAACTTAATTTCGAAAGAAAATCATCGCTCGTAGAAGAAAAATATTGTTCGAATTCCAAGTGATATTACCGGTGAGGCAAGAAATTTCGTTTTCGAAGGGAAGAAAATGCAAATAAAGGACAAACGAGCGATCGTGACGGGCGCGGCGAGCAGATTGGGCTTTGCCTTTAGCAGAGAATTGTTACGCAACGGTGCAACCGTGAGTAAATATTTTCGTATCGAGCGATCTCAGTTACATTTATGGATAAACAAAAATTAGTTTTTCGATCGACCATTAAACTCCTAGTACTTTGAACTCGATCGCGTAAACTTTATCGATCGGATACAAATATATATGTTTATGACAGATATAGAAAGAAAAAAATATAAATATTTAGTTAAAATTTCTCTTTTTAGAAAGTCCTCATGATCGACAACCGCGAGAAGGAGGGCACAGGGGCGATGGAGAGATTAAATTTTGAATTTGGCCGTAATCGCGCATATTTTCTTCACTGTGACGTGACGCGTAGCGCCGATTTCAATGGTTCGTATGAATAGCATCTCATCTCTGATATTTGATGAATGAATAATCGTAAGTAATAACTTTCTAAGAAAATAACGAGATGGAGATCGTTTGCCGTAGTTACATTTAAGGATGCAATCAATACCCTTGGCGGTCTAGATATTTTAATCAACAACGCCAGCGTGATAAATGAGACTGACTTTGTAAAAGCTATAGACGTTAACGTGGTGAGTTCCCGTCGCGATCCTTCGATCGGCATCTCTCTACGTTGCAAGTTTTTCTTTTCCTTTTACAGACAGCTCTGATTCGTTCGACTTTACTGGGAATACAACAAATGCGTCGAGATTCGGGTGGAAAGGGAGGCGTAGTCCTTAACGTTTCCTCGATCGCCGGCCTATGCGCTTTACCACAATTTCCAGTTTACTCGACCGCCAAACACGCCGTCGTTAACTTCAGCCGTTCCTTCGCCGTATGCGTATTTTTGCATTTTGCTCGATTATTCTTTCCCCTCCTTTACGATGCTTTCTCTTTTAGCAACCTTATCATTATCAGAGAACGAAGGTGAGAATCATAGTACTATGTCCAGGCTTGACCGAGGCGAATCACGAAGATTTTCGAAGCGATCTTATTACGGATTCTCGAGTCTCGCAAAAGTACCAACCCCAAAGGTGTGTACACACGTCCGTTCGCGATTTTTATGACCTTTTTTTTCACGGTTTCTTCACGATCAGAGTCGAATCGGTTGCCCATGGGTTGATCTATGCGATCAGATGCGCTCAAAATGGAAGTATATGGATAAGTGAGCAAGGTAAACCCGTATACGAGGTTCAACCGTCCGATAGTTTACCTCAGAAGACGGATCGAACGGAGGAACAACGGAGTTAGAAGTTCGTGCAAAATATATTATATATTTGTATTTGAAATTATATAGATATATTTTCTTTCCAAGCTGTATACTATCTATGTACTATCTCTCCTGACCCGACCGTGCTTCGTTTCGTGTTCGGTCAATATCTTACTTCGTACGATAACCTCGTGTCGGTAGTATCTTCGATGAGATATATCTCATCTTTTATGGAAATTGAGAGCTGCACCACGTGGCTCATTATTTTTCGAAAAATATTTATTCGTTCGTATCTTTCACCTTTTCAAGTTTTAACGACGAAAAGAAGAATAACACGACGAATATCATTATAATAATTTATTCGCGAATATTGACCCATGTAAGATCCAACGCGAACCAACTCGAACCGGTTAAAGATATCGCGGTTAAAAAAGGTCCAACTTTTCATGTAATTTATCTTTCTTTCGTTCGTTCGTTCAGCCGTCCGTTCGTCCGTCCTTCGTGAGACGCCAGCACTGAAGAAGAAAAAAGGGTACATTCTTTTTCCCCGATAACGTGCAGAACGCACGACCGTTCGTTATCTTCGCCTTCTGCCACACACGACTCGCGTCGTCGACATCCTCGAGTGCACCATTCGCGCGATCCGTGCGACGTATCGAAACATAGATATCGCGGCGTATACGCGGATCGACGATTATCCGCGATAAGCCCGGGTACCACCTATACGACGAAAATAAAGCCAAAAGAGAAACCAACGTGAGTTTTAAAATGATCATGACCTTGATCCTATTCTTATCGTCATCGAATTATTGTAGCTGCGTAAAAAGTAAAGCGGTAGTTTCGATAAAAATCATCTTTTCTTTCCCTCTTTCTGGAAAAAAAAAAAAAAATTTATATTCGCGCTGCGAATCGTACATCGATAACATTATCGCCACGAGATATATCGCTCGTTACGTTAAATACCATACGATAGTCTCTCGAAGAACGCGTTTAAGACAACCTTTTGACACCGACTATGTACTACTACTTATCTGGAGGGAAAAAGAGCAAGATCTATAATGTTTACATAATTTACTGTGGCACGACCGAAGAAAATAAACATACTTCGACTACGATTGTCTCGCGGTTATCGCAATTAGGAAAAAACATCGATGATAAAGTTCTTTCTCATCCTGTATTTTCTATTTTATCACTTTTTTTTTTCTTCTTCTTCTTTATTAAGTAGCAGACTAGCTATCGACTAACGACGCTTTGCTTCGATTCCTTCGAGATCGATCTTTCTACCCCCCCTCTCTCTTGACGAAGAAGCTGGTCAAAGAGGAACCAGCCGCCCCCCTCTTTCCTCTTTCTTCCACTAAACGAAGCGTAAAACGGCAAGTGGCAATAATGCGTCTCCGATTCGTATAAATACCATTCGAAGGAATCATCGGTCTCAGTTTGCTTCTTCGCGACCACTGCGCTTTGTCATTTTCCTTTCGATTCTTATCGACTTATTGATTTCGAAGATCCAATAATGGAGATGACGGGTACGCCAAATTTTCCCAATTTTTCCTCGAGGAAAGTCAGAAAAAGAATGCCAAGAAAGAAACGATATTATTCTTTGACAGAACCTTGAAAGAGGATTTTTTGATTTTCGTCCTTCTCGCCGTTAGCTTTTCACTCTTATGCGATGTCTTTTATATTTATCCGACATAAAGGAGTAGTGGGAAAAAGAAGAAATAAATTGGCCGGCTTACTTAATGGATAAAAGTATGACGTTGATTATCTTTGTAGCTCCACGGATGAGCAGACGACGTTCCTCGGCCTCGGAAAGAGCCAAGGAATTGGAAGAAATCAATGGTTTCGTATCCGGTAAAAATATTTTAATAACTGGCGGTGCTGCCGGTCTAGGTTACGCTTTCGTCAATTGCTTTCTGAAACACGGAGCAAACGTAAGCGATCGTCGATCGAAATATCGATTTTACAACGATCAATGGTATTCGAACCACCGATAGACGATACTTTGATGTGTTATAGAAAATAGCTATACTCGATATAGACGGAGAGACTGGCAAGAGGATCGGCTTGGGTATGGAAAAGTCGTACGGTGAAAATAAAGTATACTTCATACAAAGTGACGTAGCTAAGCACGAACGATTGATAGGTTCGTTCGTTCAAAAGTTTCGATTCTAAAGTATCGGAAATGAGAAAGGAACATTTTTCGTTTCTATATATTTTACGTTTGTTCGTCTTGCAGAGGCCTTCGAGGAAGCGTCGACATTAATGAGCGAAATCGACATAGTTATTAATAATGCTGGAATACTCGACGAACGACGTTGGGAACGTGAGATCGCCGTTAACATCGTAATTGAAAAAAGAAATCTTTTACTATCTGTAATGCTTCGTTAGAGAAGTTAAAAAGAAGCTTCCTTTTTTTAGACTGGAATGATCTCGACGGCGATATTGGCTGTGAAACACATGAGCAGAGAGAACGGTGGACACGGTGGGATATTGGTGAACGTCAGTGAACACATGAAAATCGGTAATACGGCTCAACTTCCAGTTTATGCGGCCACGAAACACGCGATCATAGGTCTTTCGCAATCTCTCGCAGTGAGTTCCATCGATTAATTACGATTGATCTTCTCGGCATTGAACTTTGATTATATTTTTAATCGTTACGTAAAGCGTAACCGAACCAATTATGATCATAACGAAAAATAGGATCCCGATCGATACGAAAGAACCGGAATAAGGGTGATAACGTTGTGTCCTGGGTTAACAGAAACCGGACTCACGATCGACAGTCCGAACAAATTGCTATCCAGAGTAATGAAAGCGGATTTTGTGAAGAACTTGGAACAGATCCCCATACAAACGTGAGTGTTGTTTCTATTTACGACTCTCTCTCTCTCTCTCTCTCTCTCTCTCTCTCTCTCTCTCTCTCCCCCTCGATCTATCCTACGATCGAAGATAAATTTGTTTAATCGACAGACCGTACGTCGTAGCACAGGGCCTGCTGAACGTTTTACGTTTCGGTGAATCCGGTAGCATTTGGGTAATCGAGAGTGGCCGTCAACCTTACGAGATTTATGTACCAAATCCTCGTACTCTACGCAGATGTTACAAGAACGACATGACGTACGTCGAGACTAAGATTGGAAAAGGGCGCACGACAACGAAAGTTTACGATGGCAGTACGAGAACTAGCGTTATTTGCGCTTGACCGGAACAAGAGTTTGACGACACGAGCTATTTCTTTACCTTTATAAGCGAAAAGTTTCCTGAGCGAATTGCACTTCGACGGCAGGAAGAGAATAATGCTCTGACAAGGAACGATAAGAAATAAGTAATTAATTTGTAAGCGTGTACGAGTATACCGTTGTGTACAGCTAACGGGTTAAGAAAGAAAAGACACTAAAAGAAAGAGGTCGATTACTATTACAAAGATTATACACCGCGTATTATTTCATCATTTCAGTATTATTCATAGCATCGGGATTCACAATATCCGCTGTACAAAACAAAAACTTATCGTTGGAAAATCGCGTACATCGTGTAATAATATTCTCCCCATGCATAATGCAAGAAACTTAAAACATATACTTTTTTTCTTCTTATCTGTCTACGTTTATTATACACATGATTTGTGTTTTTTTCTGGTTTTATTATTCTCTTTATATTTCGTTTGGCCGCATCGCCGATAGACTATGAAGGTTTACTTTTTTTTTTTACTTTTTCTTTTATTATCATCATTATTATTATTACTTTATTATTATTATCATTATCAATATGTTATCATTACCACCATCATTACATATGTGTGTGTGTGTATATATACATATATATATACACATATATATATATATATATATATATATGTATATATATACACACACATACATACATACATACATACATACATACATACACGTATGTATAACTAAATCTTGGCTTACGTTATGTATACATTTGTATATATGCGTGGATCTCGGCAAGAGCCATAGAAAAATAACAGTCGCAAATAATACACACATACTTTTTGTCTTCTCCGCAATATTACACCGTTACCCTTCTTTTCAAACTTGTCTTCCTTCTTCTCCTACTCCTTTTCCTCGTCTAAGGGGCATTGATCATCCAGGTTTTTTCTTAATTTTTTTTTTTTTTGTTACTTTCACGACCGTTCAAAGTGCAGCATCGTCAACCGGACCATATTCGACATATGTAAAGACAAATTTATGTGATACACACGATTCGCAAAGTTTCTTCGATCAAATGAGATATTAATGAATTTCACCTGATTCTTAAATATTGAACGTGTAAAATGTATGTAACCCAGATCGAGGAAAAAAGAAGAGCAACATTTGTCGGTAAAAACTATCGAAAAGAAGAAAACAAAGAAAAAAAAGAAAAGGAGAACGACGTTACCTACCTCCTTCCCCCTCTATCCTTAGCAATACCCCCAAATCGTTCACATACACACGACAAATATAATAAATCCATGCTGTTGATTATAATGATGACGATATATCATCTAGTCTACTGGCGACAGGTTACATTCGTTTTTCTTTTTCTATACCTTCGATAATTTTCGCCCATCCCCCTCCCCCTCCTCCTCCTCCTCCTTCTCCTCTTTCTCCTTCTCATTCTCATTCTCAATCATTATATTCGAGGAGTCTCTCAATGAAATTTTACGAATGAGAAGGTCAGCAGCAGACTCGACGTGTGTCATACAAGTATAAAGTAATTTTTTTTTTTTCGTTCATTCTAATTGTAAGTACTTTCTCGAATATCGCGTCGTTATTTTTTAATTTTTGTTGTTTCATTTTTTCTTTTTTTTTCTTCTTTTTTCTTTTTTTTTTTTTGCAAACACATAACACTTTGAAATGGAATAGTCGAGTGAAATGATGATTATGAAAGAGACCAAAGCCATATATTGTTTTTCTGTTTTTATAATATGGATCGATGGAACTCAAAATAAGTGATAAAAAATGAAATGTTAGGCCACTTTTGTAATTACCGACACAATCGCAAAGTCGAAACAATCTTTACCCTATGCACCGAAGTCAATTTTTCATGCGGAGCGATTCGCGTTTTGGTCTCTTCGCTGCGATTAGTGCACACATTTCACTGTTAAATGTGACTCGTATTTTCGATTTATAATCATCCCCTTAAACTCGCCATCCGCTTATCGATCTTTTACACACGGTACAACGAACGAACGAACGATTCGTCGTATCTTCGTTTTTTTTTCTTTTTCTTTTTTTTTTTTCCTTTTACCATGCGAATAACGGTCGTCTACGAACGCGTTCGATGACGATTTCGTACATAGGACAGTATAGATTATACATATTTGCATTTTAAAGAGCTCTCACGCATTATCGTAAGTTTGATACCTTCGAAAGAATCTTCCATTTGCTTAAAACTAAATATTGTTTGTTTGTTTGTTTGTTTGTTTATTTTTTTTTCTTCTTCCATTGTAGAAACTTCTAGTCGGTTATCTCGAAATTTCATCTGCGTATTCAAAAAATAAAACACGCGATAATTTAGCTATAGTAATAACTCCATTCTTAGCGTCACACATTCTTTTACGATCGATAAGTACCAACGAATATACTCAGTTTCTCTAGTAAACCCTTCGAAAAGATATAAAAAGTATATACGCGTATAGAATGTGTGTATATATATATATGTATATATATATATAATTATATCCATCTATAGACATAATTATAAATATCATATATACATATATTCTTTCTATATCTCTTAAGATACTTCCGTCAAACGAATACAAAGCAAGATAGCCCAGAAATAGCCACCAAACGAACGTCCACCCTTTTCCGTAAGATTTCTTACTCATAAGAATACTTTTATTCCGAGGAGGCATCGCCGAAACTGAATATATCCTATCGGTGTTTATAACTAATGCAAATATAATTACCAGTATAATTCTTTTTTATCATTTTATTTTTTCTCTGCCACATCTTTATCGACCTATCTCGATCTACTAAACACTTATACGAAAAGACGTGATAATGATTACGATACGAAGCGTATGGGAAAAATATTCAACTTGAAACGTACCCGTGAAAGAGTCGTAGGAATAATGTTCTATAGAGAGAAAAAAATTCGCATTTCGAATAAAATATAAACGAGTAGTTTCAAACTAGAACTTGTAATTTTTCGTCAATTTCTTCTCAATATGATAAGCCTGCCTGTGGTTTCAACCTCTCGTATGGATCATATCATAAGATTATATTCAAACGTAACCATCTCTGTTTTCGCTCGAATGTCTGTTAGAGAAAAGAAAAAACTAAAAGCTCAAAGATCTTCTCTCGAGAACGCACACGAACTGTAAGAATATTTCGATCATCAACGGACGATTCTCGATAAGCGCGCGTGTCACGTATATCGTGATCATTATCCAAAGCTAGGGGAAGAAAGAGTGAGAGAGAGAGAGAGAGAGAGAGAGAGAGAGGGGGAGAGTGAGAGTGAGAGTGAGAGAGAGAGAGAGAGAGAGATAGATAGATAGAGAAAAAAAAACATTTCTTCCCCGTAGAACAAACACGTCTCCCCTACAACGAAAGAAAGTCCAGATGCGAGAGTTCTGTGCGCCAACAGAGTCCCACGCGCGAGATTCTTCGCGACATTTCTTTCAATTTCTTTGCAACGACAATCTATCTAAAATTGATCAGATTGCCAATCTTCCATCCAAAATCATTTTCAGTCCTTATGGGCAGAGCATATACCGTAAAAGCCTTATAATCTAAAGAATACTTATACTTAATAGCGCGTTGTTCGTAGAGTGTGGCATGTTTTCCAGGTTTTACGCCGTTCCGGTTACAAGACGGTTGTTCTGCTGCGACTGAGTAGTAGACTGTTCGTTGGTCGCACGAGCTTGACTACCAGGATTATTATTCTGTTGCTGATTGGTGGGCTTGCGATTGACGCCTCTGGTACCTCTGTACCCACCGCGAAAACCGGACGTACCGATATTGCCAGCACCTCTCCCGTACATTCCTCCCATGCCACGATTATAGTAACCACGGCCGCGAAAACCGCCACGTCTTGTCGAAGCCACACCGAACGTCTCGGAGTTCAATTTCCTTTCTGTCCTCCAATCCGTACGCTGGAATCGTCTGCAAATAAAGTTTCTTCGATCGTTTTTACATCATTTAATTAATTGCATCACCGATCCAAACTTTTATCCCCCAAATGTTTTATACCAACCCTTTACTCCTCTCGACAGCCTCGCAGCTAATGTTATCAAAGAATGATTTCGATTTATCATAATGAACGACTTCCGGTTCTTCCTCGGGTTCACCTTCGCCTGCTCCGGTTTCATTGCCGCTGTCGTCTTTCTTCTCGTTATCCGTACCACCGTCGATTTTGGTCTTTGCCAATTGGGATCTTAAATTATATATATTTCTTAATACTCCGCCACGCCGATGAACAACGATACGCAACGATCGCGATATAATAATGTGTATGCGACGCGTAAACAGGACACTTATACGTATATTCGTGCCTGCATTAATATCGCATATAAACAATTTACTATCGCATGGTACATGTATTCTCAACTTCTTTTTGTCTACGAAGTGAAAGACGCCAAGTAAACATGCGCGTGTGTTTGTTTGGTAACTTGGCTAGACAAAACCGGACGTACCTTAATTCCTCGAATTCCGTATTAGCTTGCTCGAAATCGTAATCGTTATCGAATTTTAGCGTGTTTTTGGATTTAGCTCCGGCATTACCAGGTTGATTGGCCCTAAAACCACCGCGTCCTCTACCTCGGCCACGTATATTTCCACGATTCATCCAACCACCACGGTTTCCTCTGCCACCTCCGGGGTGTCCACTTTGTCCCTGCATCGGACCACCATCGGGCTTCATGGCATCCCTCTTCATATCGTTATATTGCGACATAGGATTGTTCGTTTTGCCACCAACATGTCTGTACGAGGGGGAGAAAACAAACGAAAAAAAAAAAAAAAAAAAAAAAAGAAGACAAGAATATTCAACGATTAAACGAGCCTTCCTTATTCGTTTTTAAATGAATCTAAAGTAAAATAAAGATTTTTCAATGGCAATCAATCAATGCCAATCGTCCTACCCTTCGTGATCACGACGCGGAGGTTGAACGGTTCTAATGTTTGGCTTTTCGACGTGTTTACCAAGGCTACTTTGCTGTTGCTGCGATTGTTTTTGTTGCTGTTGTTGCTGCTGTTGCTGCTGCTGCTGTTGATGTCCTACTTGTATGCCCTGATCTATTGTAGGACTTTTTCTAGTCAATAACGAAGACGTCGGCGTTGTCGATCTCGATCCTCCGCTAATAAGATCCAGTACACCTACATAAGAGAGATTGAATTCTTGTCTTGGATGTACCTCATAAAGTATAACGAAAACTGACAGGCCAAATATTACAAAATTTATATATCTCATTCTGTATCGTACTACAACCTTACTAATGTCACTGCATTACCGATTAAAAGAATAATTAGAATAATAGCCAAACTACTTTAAATTTTAAACTGTTCTTGCTATTTCGTTACTTGACGCAGCTTCATGCTCATACGCTGCTCGGATAACACAATTAATCGCATTGTCAAAGAAAAATAGAAAAATGCTGGTGCAAAGGTAGTTCCTTCTGAATCCAAAATATAATTCATCCGAGAAAAATATTTTGCTGTTCGTTCCAATTTTTTTGTACACGTGATATATTAATACAATAAAATCACACACATTCGAGTAGGCTGTTATTACTTTTCTGTTATATGAAAGATATTATGGATTAACGTACAGGAAGGTTAAAGATACATGTAAATTAATAAGATAGCACGTATGTGCACACAGCGAAAAGCATTTGCATCTATGCATTTGCACGATATTATAAGACATGTACTTAACGGTGGTAAGAGACTCGTTCTACCATAGAAAATATAGCGTATAGATATTTAAATGATTTGGGACAAATCCGATTATACCGACAGAGAAAGTTAAGCGATGCGAATAGAATTTAGAACGAATCCAAGATGACATACAGCTCTTGCAATTACTAAAATAATTAAAAGAATTACAGATTATCTATTAAATGCATTCACTTTGAAATATATCCAAAATACATACAATATAACGAAGTAAATTATGTAGCAAGCGTTTTTACCAAAAAGGAAGCAGTAGGCATGCCATTGGCAAGGAAAAGATCATAGCAAAAACAGTTTACCATCTTCCAGAGATTGGTCTTTTGGTAATGGGTCGACATTGGCCGTCGATAGTGAGTTTGGGATAGAGATGGCATTGGGTTCAGCAGGGCCCAAGCTCAACTCACTTGGCTGTTTATTCAGTGGCCCGCGAGGATCTCTGGCAGTAGTTGGCATGCCCATTACTGGTCCCATAGCCCCCATAGTCATACCGTAAGGAGTTCCATATTGACCTCCCATAGGGCCCATTTGACTCATCATTGGATGAGCATAAGTCGGTTGCGGTTGATAAGATTGCTGTCCCATCGATGGCTGTACAGTCATCTAAGAATCAATCGCATTAGGTATTTTCGAAGCTAATAATTTGTCGTGCAAGCGTATGTTTTATTGGTAGACCGGTTTAAAACGTACCAGAAAAATAAATATCTTTAAAGTAACACGCCACGCTTATAAAATTACCTGGACGATAGCTGGATCGTTCGGTATAGAGTTAACATTGTTCACAACTCTAATATCTTTTATGTCCGAGCCACGAAATAGGATATATTCGTACACCTGATTTTGAGGAGCTACAGGTAGTTGAGTTTCTCTGTCTTCTGTTCCAAAGGAACGCACTGTTATAAAAATAAACAAGATTTGATTTTATGCGGCAACGAATATAACCTTACAAAAATATTTTCTTTTTATCTTCCGTACGTTTGGATTAAATATATTATCGATTTTCTAAAGACGAAATCATAATCGAGACATTTATTATTTTTACTTTTGACAAGAATTATTTATTAAAAAAAAAAAAAAAAAAAAAAAAAAAAACCAAGACTATAACAAAAAAGGAATGCTTTGAAAATTTGAATAGAATTTGAAATATGTTAAGATAACCTTGACCCTGTACATTTTCCTTATGTTTAAGTTCAATGATGAATGTCTAACAGAGTCTAAGGCAAGGACGTTGAAACATTGTAAACAAAGAACTAAGCTAGAGATATAAACCTTCCATACAATGACTCTGTGCTTGTAAAAACAATTATTTGAAACATAAAGCAAATACTAGCTTTTAATATAATCTGTCGACATATCAGAAGGGCATACATTATATTTGCTTTATTAATTTCTGTTAATGGATAATATTTGTAACATGGTAAGATTTCAAGAAGCAGAACAATGATAGATCAAATCTAACGCAATTCAAGGTACAACGATTTCATTCTTTCAAAGTTCAAAGTGATAAATAATAAAAATTGTATTTATATGTATATACATATACAACATATCGTATATACGCGAGCGCGCGCGCGCACGCGTGCCACACACACGCGCAGAGAGAGAGAGAGAGAGAGAGAGAGAGAGAGAGAGAGAGAGAGAGAGAGAGAGAGAGAGAGACAACGATATATTAAATAATATTTGTATAATCAAGTTTTAAAAGATTTAAATCTAACATATCGTTACAAAGGTGATCGTTCGTTTGACCTTCACAAAACGATTTGAAGCGATGCCTTTATTGTTTGTATCTACAGTGTTCATAATAGTAGAGACCGAAAGGTAATAAAGTCCCGTATATAACGTATATATGTGAAATATTATAAAGTAATATGGAACATGATATATCTTGGAAATAATTCCAAGACATATATTAATCGAGAAATGTGTAAATCACCCGTTATAAGAGTAGCGTTGGGAGGGTGACCCCGGTTGTTTTGCATTTGATCTACCGGACAAATCGAAATCTCGTATGATATTTTGAAGCGTTTTCCAATTGAATAAATCTAGAGGAACCATCGAGCGTTAACTTAAGATGAATCGAAAGGAAAAATGAAGAAGAAAACAAGGGGGGGAGAGAGAGAGAGAGAGAGAGAGAGAGAAATAGAGATATAAGGAGAGAGAGAGAGAGAGAGAGAGAGAAAAGGGAGAGAAGAAGATAAAAAGATACAGGAGGGAAGAACCGGGAAATGGAGAAGCGGCAAAAGTAGGTTCGGTATCCATCTTGATTTTCGTACTCACCATTAGCAAGAGCGATCGTACATTCTTGCGGATCTACGGTAAATAGGCGACCCTCGTAACGAATATCCGCCTTCGATATTAAACTTATCTTCGAGCCAAGCTCCGGCATTCCTCCGCTCATCTTGATGCGTTTTCTTCGGTACGGTGATCGATGCGATATTCTACGATTCACATTACCATCTGACGAACGTAGCAGCTGACACCAATGGTCGACGGCGAACTGCCAAGTCTGCCAACGGATAGGCGCATGCGTCGCGCCCTCTCCCTTGATTATCTTCAAATATCGTAACTAACTAGGTGGACATATAAAAAGAATTTCCGTTTCATTCCTAATATCGCCATTCTTTTGTAAATTTATTGCGATTACGCCGATATTATATCTTACAACTACACCTTCGAATATATTATTAATCAACGTACCGTATTTACTTCGCTATTCCGATAATCAAAAAAGTTACTTAAATGAGTCAACTACGCAAGAAAATAAGTTCTTCGATATAATCGAAAGATATCTTATTTAACCTGAAATTAATTTCACGCCTGTTTTAATCGCCATTATGTGAAAAAAATAAAAAAGAGATGATCTTTATTATTTTTTCTTTTCTTTTTTCATTATTACAACGACGATGATTATAATTAATGATAGATCTTTAATAATACTTTTCGAATTTTTATCGATAAGAAACAGTCGAAGATATTCAAATGATTTGATATTTGAAAATGTGCCATAAAGCGGGAAATTTAAGAGCAATGAATATTTGTGTCTCGATATCAATAATCGCGTGGAAAAATCATTGTTGAAGTTATTTAGTCTTTCCAACATACAAAAATTAGGATTTGATTTGAGAGAAAGTCCAACTACTCTGTACGATGCAAGAGTATTCAACCTTTAGATAAGATATTTTAATCCTCCTGGTCGAACTAAAAAATTTGTCTGCGTGGTTTCTTCAGTTGCTTCATTGACTAACGCCTTTTGCACATAGCACCTCTGGCCAAGATGGCGGCTACGTTAGGACGAATTTGTAAATCTGGTCTTTTAAAACCGAATTATGGAACTTTGGTCAGTCAGGTAAGAAAAATTTAAATAACGATTGATCGCGATTAAATACGTTTATTCGAGCAATAAGTAATATATTCATGCCTGATTATTGGTCTTATATACGATTGACATAATCGGCCAAGTCTCTATAAGAGGTATGCTCGAACTGTACTACTTGTCGGCTGCTATGACATTTTTATTCTTAATATTTAATCCGAAAAGCACCATTATTATTAATGTCGCACAAGTGTATCGTCTTTTAGAAAGAGATACGTAAATTTCACAACTTTTAAAAGACAATTTAATACATGTTATGTAATAGTAATCTCTAGAGAAAATCATGATGCTGCCATCATTAAACATGTGTGAAAATTGTACAAATATAAAGTATAAAATGCCAAATATGATCACAAGTTAGATACTTTAGAATGCGTACGTAAAGCTATATTTAAAGGACAACGATCTTATTGTAAGTGATGATATAACGATAAGGTATAACATCCGTATAATTTTATTTCCATTGTGTAATTTGATCTTGAGATAAATCGTAATAGTTTGTTATGATTTTGCAGACCAATAATTTCTCTACTACAAAAGAATGGTCCAGAGGTCGAAAATTGGTAGGTGTTTTTCGATTTGTCAATAACGCGCCGAGTTGTCCTCCTTACCTAGATCCCTTCCCTGCGACAACCATTTTGAACTCTTTGAAAACTTTGTATTTTTATAGTAAGTTATAATATCTTTCATTATGTAATAACTCTTATAGTCAATTTAGATTTCTCACTATAGAATAGTCCTGTTAAACTATAACCTATTTGCCTTGGTATATAGAAGCATCGAGTTGACAACTTTATACTTATCCTTTTATTTACAGTTAGTAACGTGCTTAGGAGTAACGGCCGGAGGTATCGGCGCTTTAATTTATGCTCTGGATAGTTCTGTAAAAGCCAGTGATCTAGCGGCACATCCTGCGAGATATAACTGGGATTTTTATGGAATGTTTAGCTCGTTGGATCACGCGAGGTATGCATCCGCGTGTTAAATATATAATAAGCTAACAAAGCGGGAGGTTTGACTGTATTTTTTTTTTTTTTTAAATTTTAGCGTCCGACGAGGATGGGAAGTATATAAAAATGTATGCTCCGCTTGTCATAGTTTACAGTACGTAGCATATCGTCATCTAGTCGGCGTTAGTCATACGGAGAAAGAAGCGAAAGCTCTTGCTGCCGAGATACAGGTGATCATACGGAGATAGATCTTCTTTTAAGAGCACGACTTATCGATCAATTTATATACATTATCGCTTGATTTTGAAACAGGTGCAAGATGGTCCTGACGCCACTGGAGAATTCTTTATGCGTCCAGGAAAATTATCTGACTACGTTCCAAGTCCATATCCAAATGAAGAAGCTGCTAGAGCGGCTAACAATGGTGCCTTACCGCCTGATCTTTCGCTAGTGCTCAATGCTAGGCACGACGGGGAGGTAACTTGTTCTCTCTCTCTCTCTTCTATTTCACGCTTATGATTACATAATATCAATTATATATAACGGATATATAATAAAAACATATTTTTACAGAACTATATATTCTCTCTATTGACCGGATATTGCGACCCACCAGCTGGAATTAAACTGCAAGAAGGTCAATACTTTAATCCATATTTCTTAGGTGGTGCTATCGGTATGGGACAGGTAATTTATAATTGTTCGAGTACAACGTACGGTAATACCTCCATCCCGCATTGCATGTCTCTCCCGTAATTCGTTGTGTATCATACTTCTTGTATATAAATAACGAAATATGCATAGGTCGTTTACGACGAAGTCTTGGAGTTCGAAGATGGTACTCCTGCTAGCGCATCTCAAATAGCTAAAGACGTTACGACTTTCCTTATGTGGACGTCCAATCATGAATTTGATGACAGAAAAAAATATACCATCAAGGTAAATCGTTCTTGCCTTTACTTTTAAATCTAAACGGTATTATAATACCGCAAATATTTGTAACGTTTATATTTTTTTAGACCATTGGAATAGGTATCTTTCTCATAAGTGGTATAATTTACCTAAAGAGGCACACATGGACTACCGTTAAAAACACAAAACTACTTTTCGTCCCTAAAAAGTAGTGTAATTATTTCGAAATAAGTCCGTTGAAGCATCAGCTTAAAGAAATGGTCTTGGCGATGTTAGCATCAAGGGATCTAATGTAGTTTTATAAATTAATTAATATAATCGGAAATTTCTAGAACTTTTCAGACTCGCGAGCTGCCAATATAGCATTTGATGCATGTTCGATTCATTATAAACTTCAAGTCAATAAACTTGTACATTGTATATAAATATGCAAACAATGTTATCATCGGCCGACATAAATAAATTGTTAAAAGTAATGAAGTATGCTTGTAATTTATAATTATGTTTGAATGCCTCAAATAAAGTAATTTGATTGTATCACGCTCGAGAATTATAAGTAAATTAAAGAGGAAAACGTTGTACAATAATCGACAGATAATTTTTCTAAAGAAATTTTTTTATTTTTAAGCTTCATTTTATCGATATTGAGTAATAATTATTTAATATGAATTAGATTACACTATTACATTAACGATAGTGTAATACTGAAATACAAAGCTGATCAGAGGTATGTATAGTATTTCAGGTAGTTAAAGTTTCGTAACATTAGATAATAATAATAATAATAATTGTTGTTCAAATACCTTCGTAATTCATACTTTGGTCTAATCGAGTATAGTCTAAATGCAATAACAGAGTATACATATAATGCAAATCGAAGGTGAAAAATCATGAAATTATATTATATTATATTGCAAATAATTTATACGATCATAGTTTTCTATCGGTGAGATTAAACGCGAAAATAAAAATTTAAAAAAAAAAAAAAAAAAAAAAAAAATAGAATAAAATAAAAAAACCGTACTCCTGCATATATAGTTTGATAAAAGAGCAATAAAACGAGATAACTCATTCAAGTATTTTTTAAATTAAATTTGAGAAACCAAACTCGTTAACTTTGATAATAAGAAATTTTATATATATTGAACTTTGGATCAATATTAAATTTAAAACATAATATTCATAGTACATCAATTATGAAGCTTATAACATAAATATGTATTTATTAAGCATGTACACATTTTCTAAATGGATTACCAAATTTAAATACAATCGGAATATACATAGTCGTGTCGCATTTATACTGGAATGAAAAGGTTAATGAAAATGTAAGTTGCAATGCTTCATAGATCAATGTACTCCTGCCGAGTGCAACGCATATACCCTACATGTTACCCTACCCTCTACTCCGAATCAAATTACGACCTTTTATATTTCTGTTACGATCACCTTTCCCATTCTTTATTTATTAGACGACGTGTGATCCAAGTAGTATGACATATCCTTTTGTATAAAGTAAGAGGCCGTATTTGGACGATGTCTCAATAAACGGACGTCGGATGTCCAATGTTTATACAAAATTCTTGACAAATTAATTTCAATAATCTAACTCCAGTTAGATTTTTCCTAAATTAGATAGAATTTATCTATGTTTAGAGAGAAATCGATTCAACTTTTTGCCGTTTAGTCGTATCAAAGCGATTACAATCCCCGATAACGATTTCGTTATACGAACCCCGCCTCGACGTATCCGAATTACAAATTCAAACTACCTACGAGTTACCAATTTTTTTTTTTTTTTTTTTTTTTATCAATTTATCAAAATTTACATGGGCTTAGAAATTTTCGTGGCGCGACCGCCTCTATAATAATTGAGACAACTCCATGAAATCGTAATTTTAAAATCATAAAAGATGGCACTTATCTATAAACAGAAATATTAGTTGGCTTGTATTAGAGGCTACTTTACTTTTTCTTTTCCTTTCTTTCCTTATTTTTTTTTCTCCTTTTTTTTCTTTTCTTTTCTTTTCCTTTCTTTTTTGTTCCTTCTCTCTTTCTTTCTCTTTTTCATTTAAAAAACTTCAAAGGCATAATTTGTTCTTACTGATTATTACTTTTATTAGACAATCGGTGTATCCAGTTAAAGGTTCAAAATATTTGTTGTGTGGCTTTTATTTTTTTTTTTTTTTTTTTTATATCATAATAGCTTGAAAAGTTGGAATAATACATCTTGCAAGCACATACCTCGTAAGCATCTCGGAAACAGTAAGCGGTAATAATCTCTTAAGAAGAGAAACATTACGGCTATCGCGCAACAGTTTTATTACCTAAAATTACAAATAACTTTTTACATTAGAAACATGCGAACGGTTAAACACGACCTAAAATTTAAAGGACAAACAGCTCTCGGCTTACCTAAACACAAAATTCATATCCAACTTTTCAAGCTATTATCGCCTTTCTTTTTCGCAAAGGCGTTACATCTTAGCATAAATTTCCATCGGGCACCATTTTAGTATTATTCGGTACCCTTTATTATTATATTCTCGCCTCGTGCTACCATAAAAAGGAAGAAATGATAAATTTATGTGTGGTTAGGCTAAAAAGTACTGCCCTCTGGTGGCTGAGAAAGTTTCATATTTTCTTTGAGCGTCATCAAACGACGAAGCTCTTGTAGAACCGTCTTGATCGTGTATTCCCTTTGCCATTTCGCAAGTACCGGTACGCTGCGATTATCGACCTTTGCGCAAATTACAACATACAGATTATACACCAAAGCTACGGGATAACATTAAGGACGCTATAAAGAGAAAAGAAGATGAATACTTACGGCTCCGGTAGTGCTATTGATACAATTCATATTGATTCTGCTTAAAAATCTTACATTGGGCGCGTCGTCTGGATATCTTTGACCGCAATCAATTTTCAAACTGTACATTCTATTTTCATACGGCGTCTAAAAAAGATACATTGAACTGCGCTAACAACTGTACCCTATTGGACTTAAAATCGTTTAATATAAAAGTATCGTCAATGGGTTGGCACTTACTCTGGGTGGTCCGATTATCATCCCGGTCCAATGTGTAAGAGTCATGTCATCGTCATTTTCTAATCCCCAACTAATTGTACCATCCCCTACACCTTTCTGACCCTGTTCTAATTCCTCCAGCAAGCGAAAGTTTCGTGGAACAACTGCGAGAAATATCAACGTAGAGAAATATCTATAGTGCTAAGGGTTTAAATAATGGAAATCGGATTTTGATGGGCGATACAGGTTATGGCTCGGGATATCAGGCATGCCGTGATCTCTTTCGATCGTCTTTCAAGTTTTCCTTTCAGACCGATCGAAAAAATGGAAGAGAACGAAGTGGCCGATATCTCTTAGAGATACGGAGGTTGATATGAAAGTCGAAGAGAAAAGAAAAAACGAGAAGACGTAGACTCTCGAAATAAATAGATACATCGATGAAACATGACGGGTCCCTAATTTACAGGAAAGAACGGATCAACGTGTCTGGATTGCGTCCAGCTTATAAAAAAGAAAAAAAAAGGAAAAAAAAAAAAAAAAGAAAAGAAAAACTAAAGGAAAGATAAGACGAGAAAAGGAAAGGAACGATAAAAGATTTGCAAAGGCGAAGATCGTCGAGAGAAACGGCGATGAAAAGATTCGACCCGTAGCGAGTAAAAAGCAAAAAAGAGCGGAAAAAATACTCACCTACACCGGTAGTGGGTACCGCCATATTTCTTATTTCTTATTTCTGCGAAGCACTGTATTTTTTCTTAAAGGAACAACAAGTTTAACGCCGGCCAATGCCGCGAGTCAATCTCCTTTCAATGTACGCGTATCAACTCGAGTATTAACGGACTTTTCATTACCCAACTGGATGCGAATAAAATAAAATCTCAAGTTTCGAGTGAAATTCACTTTGCGAACATTCAGCCAACCTCCGCGAGGTTGTCTATTTCCACGAACTTTTCGGACTCTAGAGAGGCTTCCTGCCTCGAGTAATTCGACGTCCCGTCGAACGTTCCCGTTCGCTCACCGGCGTCGCTCTTTGACCAAAACTCTTTCACCTTTCGAAGAGAGATGTCTCGGCTTCGATCGAATTGCCTTCGATCGAGCACATATTTTTTTTCGTCTTTTCTACTGGGAAGAAACATGGGAAAATGGAGTCCGATAGATCGATCGAAAAACGATCATCTTACGGACGATTCGAACGCGATCGATAATAACGAGAGCGGGCTTTTCAAAAGGCTTTAACGAACGGTCCGAAGAAAGAGCATGCGATCGAACCGGAGCATTGCCTCCTTTTTTTCTTCCTCGAAATAAAAGCGATCCTCTCGGGGATCGATGATGGAGAGAAAGAGAAAGAGAATGAGGAGGAGGAGGAGGAGGAGGAAGAAGGGCACCGAATTCGCGTACGTACGGTACTGAAGGCGGGAGAAGGAAGTTTAGAGGGGCGAAGGAACCAAGTGAAATGGCGTCGAGTCGCGTTGGTAGAGGGGAGAAAGTCGGTAGTATCGTGCCGGCTGCGCAAGAGCAGCCTGCAAAGGTAGCTTTTCCAATAATGAAGAACCCGTGGTAACTGTCAGTTCGCTCGTGGTGCATTTCGTTGACTGTTGCGTGTTGCGCACACGCTCGGTGTGCGTGTGCGTGTCCTGTGCGTGTGCCTGTGTGCGCGCCGTGTGTTGTTTTTATCCGGTGTTTCGCCAGGAGAGAAGACGAGGAACCCCGACGGTAGAAGAACAACGAAAGGAAAATGTGATTTGAGAAACACGGTGAACCGACGATCGCTTTCGTTCTCTGTTCTGGTCCGCGATTTCGATCGAAAGAGATAAAGGATTTAATCCAAAAGAAAAACGCGTGTTTTCGTGACAAACGAAATAACTCGGCTCGCCGCGATAACAAGGGTACGTAAAATCGACTACCTCTCTTTCATATCGTTTACTTTTTCTTTATTTCTTTTTTTTTTTTTTTTTTATTTTAGTCGCGTATTACGTTTTGACATTCGCTAGGATACACCTACCTATCTACCCACCGACCGACCGACCGACCGACCGACCGATCGACCGACCAACCACCGATGCCCACCATGATAAACAAACGGAACGCCATTGACCTTAAGCTCGCGAGATTTCTCCGTCGAGGACTCGGGATACGTTTAAGAATACGTTTTCTCCCTTAAAGATTTGATTTCGCGAAATCTTTTCTCTTCTCGACAGTATCTCTTTTTGATTTTTTTCTTTCTCGCAAGCGTCTCCTCTCTCTCTCTCTCTCTCTCTCTCCCTCTCTCTATTTCTCTCTCTCGCTCCTTCGTGTCGCTTCGATCCGCGTATCTCCGGTGTGTGTTGCTATCCGCTCGCTAGAAAATACCCCGGCCTTTCTAGATATATACGTATATGCTTATATATGTATCCGTACGTGTCTCTCTCTCTCTCTCTCTCTCTCTCTCTCTCTCTCTCTCTCTCTCTATCGATATACATAGAGATATATACGCGTAGACATTTTTCAAAACGATCTCTCGTTATCAAAAATTGGCAAAAGATAAACAACGATGGAAGGCACGCGTCGCGAGGTAACAACAACGTAAAAAAATGCTCGCGTAAATTTGTCCCGAGAGAAGCGTTTGTTCGTCGTTAGCCGTTATCGAAAACCACAAAATTCGGTAGCAAAGTCTTGAGTATTCGAAGTGGCAGTACGTTAGGTTAGCGACGAACTGCGAGCTTCCAGAGCAGAGCAAAGCTAAAGGACGAAAACAAGGGAGAGGAGGAAGAAGAAGCATCGATTTCGTTTAATTCCGTTCTCGCGTATGCTCTCCGTTTACGACGTTTCGTTATTTTGTCATCTCGTCCATCTTGTAATTTCGCAGGCTCGTCGTTTCTTTCGATTGTTTGATCGATTGATCGATCGATCGATCGATCGAACGATCGAATCTCCGAACGCAAAAGGACGTCAAGAAAGTTCGAAACTATGTCCCAATTACGTGTCGCGTCGAGTTCCTCCGTTAGATCAACGCGATCATTAGCCTACACGACTAACCGAATCGTAATAAAAATCATTCATAGAAATCTCTTGTAAATTATATCGTAAAGAGTGTAAATTAATATCGGAGAGGGTGTTATAAAATTTTTTACTTTGAATCGAGTTTACGTCGTTACGTTCGTAACGAATCGATCGAGATCGTGATAGGTCTGTTCGTCGTTGAGGCGAGGGAGAGAGAGAGAGAGAGAAAGAGAATAAAGGGTTAACGTGACTCGGAATCAGGGCAAAGTAGAAGTCCGCGGTTCGTGGCACGCAACCGGTCGGTCGCGCAAACTTTCCTCGATTGTAAATCCGTCGTTACGTATCTTCTTTGGCATGCGCGCCCGTACGCCATAGCGTTACGACGAGCTTTCACCGCACGCGCGCGTTCACTTTGCAACGCGAATTGACCGTTATCATTTCGTACGTTATTTATATGTATGACATATAGATACGTATATACGTATATACGTATATACGTATCCGTATACTTGCCGATGCAACGACGAGAGAAGAAATATTAACTGAGAAATGAAAGGACAAATTATTAATCCCGTTCATTCTCCACCGATAAAGAGAGGAGTTTCGAAGCCAAGGAGTTCGTACCAAGATGAGATCGTAAGCGAATAGATTTGAATTTCGCGGCTATCATCCGTACGAGATTATGCGAGCTTCGCGTCAATGTCGCGTTGTCGTTCGTCGATGATGCGACGAGGGTCTTCGCGCGATTCCTCGAGATTAAGGTCAAATGACTTTGCCGATCGTGGTTACGTCGTTGCGCTTAAATTTTAACGTTGCGTTTTTTTTTTTTTCGAATTCCCTCGCATCGTTTCTTCGTCTCTACTTATTCGGCGCAACGCAACGGGTTCCAATGTTTCTCAGAGCGATACTTTTAAACGCTCCTTCCTCTCTCGTCCTCCTTCTCATATCTTCCTTCTTCCACTTCCTCGTATCATTTTTCCATTTCTTATTTATGCGACTTCCCTGCGCGCCGTGCCAAACGAGAATTCCACCCATTTAAATCTCGGATAAAGATCGTCTTTTGGATTTTCGCCAGTTACGCGTCGAAAGTCTGGATTTACGGCATGACACCGGTTACAACCTCTCTATCCATTCGTCCATCCATTTTTCCCTCTCATTTCGTTCGTTCTCGGTGAAAAAGAAAAGAGAACGATTCGACCGTGTTTGTCCTGTCGTGCCTTCTCGAATATGGATAAGAAAACTAGTCCTTAAAAATCCCAGACGCCGACTTCCTCTCCTAGAGATTGCAAACGATGAAAATACGAGGAGCGGGAACGAGAACGGACGGTGGTCTCGTTATGCATTTTCCAACCTCGTAAAACTCGTCTGCGAAGGAAAACTCGAAAGGCGAGTAAAAAGGGAGGAAAGGCTTTCGTCGAAAGAGGAGGAAGAAGAAAAAGAAGAAAAGAGAGATCAAAGAAAGAAAATCGTGTCTCGAAGAGGTAGCTAATCGAACGGCTAAATCTCTAAGGAATATCGTAGGATCTTCCTTTTCGGTACTAGAGCGAATAGATTAGTTCGTCAAACATTGACTTTAGACGAAGGCGCGCTCAACCGCGATCATTGATAGGCCAAAACTAAGTTCCTTCGTTTCGTTCGTATGTATCGCTTTATCCGAAAGATAATAGCTTCTTAATTACAATTTTAAACGAATTTCTGTCGATCCTTTTATTCGTCTCATCCGCCGATGTCGTTTTATCGCTCGAAATCACAGACGGAGCGAGTCGAGGACGGCCAGGAAAAATCGAAGAAAGCTCTGAGGTATTGTAAAAGAAAATCGATTGGCCGTTACTCTCTGTCTTTCCTTCGTAAAGTATCTCCGGAGGTTATTGAACTTTTCCTCGCCCACTTTTCCGGGTGATCTTTGAGAGATCTTCGAAAGGTGTTTTGCTCGCTGTGATAGACTCCCCATTTTTATATCTTTCTTTCCTTCGTCGCCACGAGTCACTCTCGTTTTCGTTGATCGACTCCGTTCGACGAAAGAGAAGGCAAGAAAAAAAGGAGAAACAGCAGGATAGCTCTTCTCTCTTTTGTTTCTTCGCGAAAAGGAAAAGAAATACGTCCGAGAATTCGCGAGCGAGAGAAAGAAAAAAATAGAGGAACGAAAGAAAGAGGCCTTTCTTTTCGCGGGAAAAGTAAAAAGGGGAAAAAAAAAAAAAAGAGAAGAAAGCACCCTCGACACTCTCGCTTTCGTCGATCGATATTTTGCGCGCTGTCTCTTTCTCTTTACGTATCTATGTACATCGAATAAATGCGTGTGGCTTGTGCTAGTCGTCATGTTTCGATTCGCTTCGATAACTTCCTAAGCTATCAAAATTTCTTTCTTTTTTTTTTTTTTTCTTTTTGAAATTTCAACTAAAATTACCTTCTTCGTTTCTCCTACGAGAGACGTTTACTATGGAAATCAAGAATTCGCATGGGGATCATGTAAGATAGGCGGACCATGGATGATACCGCTTTCCACTTTCATCGATGTGCATTACTCCCTTAAGAAGAAGAAGAAGATAATTATCACATGTCACAACAAACGCGATAATCTCAATGCATCGTTATGATTTTTCTGATTTATTTTTATTTGGGTCGCTCGCTATTGCATTTTTTCTTTCGATTCAAAACGATTCTTCTTTAATTCTTAACACGATCAATTAGTTCGAAATGTTAAACGTCGGGTCGCTCAATGACACAAAAATAATTCAATGATTTCGTTCGATTAATCTCGCGTAGTTTACCTTTCGGTACGATAAAATGTCCTTCGTTGAATCTTCAGGATGATCGATTATCTCGAAATGTTACAAGTCGATTCCTTCACACGATGACATTATAAAATATGTACTTCAAAGATTCGCTTTACGCAGATTCATATTATGTACATTATATAAAATCTAACGTGATCAACACGGTTAATTGGACGTATTGACCTTTAACCGTTTTAGTTGAACAACCACCCTTTTCTCGGTTGTTTGCGGAAAATGGAAAAAGAAAGAAAAAATCACTTTGCGATTCAGGACACAATGGAAATCAAACGGAGGCTTTTTATCTCTCTCTTTCTCTTTTTATATTTCAGATAAATGTATTCATGCGTATAAAAAAATTTTCGATAAAGTTCAACACCACTATATCTCTTCGCTCTTCAGGGAAGAATATTTTTCAGCGAGCATCGAAGTCTCCCTTTGACGAATGTTCGAACTCTGGCCGAATTTCGTGCCACTTTCCTTCCTACTAGCCCGGGAAAGAGAAACTAGAAAGAATATACGCGTACACACATGTGTGTGTGTGTGTGTGTGTGTGTGTGTGTGTGTGTGTGTGTGTGTGTATCCATATGTAAACCGAGAGCGAAGAGGATTGCACGCTTCGCTTTTATTTCTTTCCTTTTTTGCTTCGATTAAAATCGGACACCCCATATGCGATGGGTCGAACAACGAGATTATATATCCAACGGTAACCCTCTCTCCCTCTTTCTACGTGCAAGCGAGAGCAAATAGGTTCTTCCAGGTTCATTAACTATATGTACTGTTAGAGAAAACGTTCTCGTGCCGCGTGTATGCATGACTCGGAGGGGAAGAGGGTTGCCAAGTCGGGGAAGGGTGAGGAAAAATGGGGGAAGGGGACACCCTATCGTCGTCATCGTCGTCGTCGTCGTTGGCGTCGTAGTTGTAGTCGTAGTCGTAGTAGTTGTCGGGGTGGTTGTACTATTGATTTTTTTCGCCCTGTCCCGTTGAATTATCGAGAGTCCGTCTCTTTATGTGGGCGATCCCGCTGGCACATTGTACGCACTCTGACAAAGCCCTAGTAGGGTTTAAGGGAGAGAAAAAGAATGAGAGGAGAATAATATATGTATAAGTATACGGGTTGCAGTTTAGTTCTAAAAGAGAGAGAGAGAGAGAGAGAGAGAGAGAGAGAGAGAGAGAGAGAGAGAGAGAGAGAGAGAGAGAGAGAGAGAGAGAGAAAGTTGATATTCAATCCTGACCGAGTGATCGTTCTTTGATCTATGCTCGGACGAGAGCTACTATTAATTTGAGAAAAGCAGGCCTGAACCACGTTGCAAAACAGGCTTAAGAGTTGGCACTGGGGACTGCTCGTCGTAGTCAGCCCAGATTGTTAGACTCGCTCTAAAAGAAACTCGCCCAACACCTACGGTACTTGCTATTCTTCTTGCTCGTTTTCTAATACTTTAAGGGTCGAGCTAAAACGTTGACTACTGCTACTACCACCGCTGTTACGTCCGAAAGCTAGTACTTGTTTCTTTTTGCGAATATGCAAACTCGATCCGATAAAAGTCGTTCCTCTCTATTATCGTGATTTTATATGAACGCGTTTTGATACAAATCAAAAGGATAAAATTATTCCTCGATCATATCGGTTGACTCTGTGGATTACCGGAACATTCGCTGAATCTTCAGCTTATCCCGATAATAATCGTCTTTTGCGAGCATCTCGTGGAACCGATTATTCGTTGAAAGAGCTAGTTTGTGTTTGGAATCAGCAGCATACCTTGCAAGCTACGACCTCGGTGGTAACTAACTAGGATTAGTTACTTGTTAGACAATGTATACCTAAGCTGCCTATATTGCTGAATACAATGAAACGATCGTATACGGAGGTGTCACGGAATGTCGAATTAATCGAGCGAATCGAGCCTACGTAAGGTATACGGCACGTAAAATATTCCTCTCTCTCTCTCTCTCTCTCTCTCTCTCTGCTAGATGGATTTATGAACGTCGATAAGTAACTCCGATGGTCGGAAAAGTGCAAGAAAAAATGAAAAAGAAATTCTGTTCTAGGTAGAGTGCATATGTACCTACATAGCGATTTAAAAGCCCTCACCAAAAGGGATGAGATTAAACGTCAAATGGCTGTACTCTTATCGCTTATTCGTAGAATCATTCTCGTAAAAAAGTGCCTCGTCGTAGACGCGTCGCTACCGACAAATTCGATAAACTGGAAAGATCAAGAGGAACAGAATGCTTGGGATTTTGCGCTTTCCTGTTTACAGCGTTCTACGTACCTCTATCCCTCTTTCTTTGTTTCTTTCTTTTCAGTTTTGTTTCGATAATCATTTCGTCATTGTTTATTTAAAGTTTGTACATTTGCATTTGTAACGATAATAGCCAAGAAGGATAAAAAGCTCTCAGTTAAACGATAAAACGTGCATCTTTTGCTCTTTAAATCTACGTTCTCGCGTTCTCCTTTCGTAACTCGCTCGAAATGCATTACGTCCATGTGCTCTACCTCTCTTTATCTTTATATGGCAAGGAGCAATAATTCGATCGGTGGTAATAACCTCGCCGACAATGGCGAAGCAACGAAGAGAGAGAGAGAGCCAGCTGGCCCTCTCCTCGATTTTAACTACCTCTATTCAGCACTTTCCTGCACTCGAGACACGCACGCGAGATGTCGATCTCTCGAAACGTTTAACTTTGTCTTCCATCGTTCTCTCGTTCCACTTTTACTTCAAATCGAAATCGATATAAATTCGATTGTCCTACGAATACGTTTCTTCCGATGGCACTATAAATCGTTTATTATTTCCCGAGTCGATTACGAGGAGAGTCTGGTCACCGGTCAAGTCGATCGATGACTTTCTCTTCGTTTTTATAAACTAGAATAATTTTTATTAAAAAATATCTTGGGAGTTATATCGTCGTTCGTCGTGTCTGTGTGTGTGTGTGAGAGAGAGAGAGAGACAGAGAGAGGGAGAGAAAGAGAGAGAAATGAGAAATGTCAGAACGTAGGCGTTTCAAACGAAATATCACGCGAGCGTTCGCATCGGCGGCGTTGTTCGTGGTTCGTCGCGCATTACACGAGCCAGCTCGTTCGATTTTTACAGCGGAGTAGCCTAAGCTAGTCGACATTGACGCGATATTATCCCGATATGCGTTCGAGCTTATCCAAGCGTCAGTCTCTTCACGTACGATCGGACTCGGAGGAGTAAACATCGTTCGGAGTAATATGTTTCTGTGTGTACGCTTCTGTGTGTGTAACACGGGAAGGACGTGTAAATAAAAAGAAAAAAAAAAACGATCTCGAGCGATTAGGAAACGAAAGGATGACGACGACGACGACGACGACGAGAGTAATGGTAAATTCAGCGAG
Source organism: Dolichovespula saxonica (assembly GCA_911387935.1). Classification (NCBI taxonomy): domain Eukaryota; kingdom Metazoa; phylum Arthropoda; class Insecta; order Hymenoptera; family Vespidae; genus Dolichovespula; species Dolichovespula saxonica. The sequence continues at coordinate 6,051,683 of OU427005.1, read as the reverse complement.
TCTAAAGAAAAATGTGTCAGCGACACGTGTTGCATTTCGATGCAACAGTTTGCGAGAGAGGGCTAGCTACTTCGGTAATTAATAAATTAATCGAGTACGGATTATGTTGGTATAGGTTTAGGGCCTCGAAACGTTCGACCTCGATACCAAATTTGATGGTCAGAGGTTCTGGGCCCGAGGACAATACACCGGGTGGCCCGATGGATTATTCATGCGAAGAGTAAACATCGGCGCATCACACGCACGTGACTGCACGAACGCATGCGCGCACGGGCACGTGAAAGTGGGCCCGACACGTAACTCCTAGGACCCACGGCGGCTGTGGCATCTGGGTACCACGTGCTACCACGGCCCTTTTTATATCTTCTCTTTGTATCAAGAGGAACGAACGAACGAACGAACGAACGAACGAACGAACGAACGAACGAACGAGAGTGAGAGAAGGAGACCGGTCGAGCCAACTTTTAATGGCGTTCAACTCGGTCACGGTGGCCGTGCAAAGAGAAGAAAAATGTGTTCGATCTTTCGTAGCACATGTTTCTCGTTTGACGGGACACGCTCGAAAGATGCCATTAGTATATTTCGCACACGTGCCGATCCCCGTAATTTTTATTTCTTACGCTTAAAATGCAATCTCACGATTTTCCCGACATTTTCTGAATTCCATCTTAATATTCGTTGAATGCACCTCCGAGAATTTCTCATTTCGCGAGTCCTCTCGCGATAGGATGGTTCCTTCCACCGACTTAATTGTTCCCGAGATGCCAGAGGGTCGGGACAGATGTATCGGACGATGATTTCTACAAACTCGGCGAACAAACTCGAGGGAAAAGAAGCGTAACGAAATCGAATTCGGAGCAGATGCGCACCTATGTAACTAAGTACCTACTCGTTGCACAAGCTCGTTGCGAAACTTACACCTGTGCCCGTTTAAAAAACAAGCACGGAATTTGCTCGTCGCTCTTTAATTCGATTCTTTTCTCGGCATTTTAATCACGCGTATCTACGCGTAGCGTAGCTTTAATTCCAGGCATTCCGTGATTTGAAAAATAACGAAAGGTAACGCCTCGTAAACTCGCTAAACTCGTCTTAAAGTACCACGTCTGCTGTGCGCCGTGCGAGTCATAAAAGGTTAAAAGAGCTCGCCGAGTTGGAATCTCGGATAAGTCGGTGCTTCTCGTACTAGGCAAACGTATAAAAGGGGGAAGGGCTTTGAGATGGAAATAAAAGGCTCTTTGCATGGGTTTCGATCAAACTTTTTCGTTGAAACTCGACGACGGCTCTCGCAATTCTTTTTTCTTTTTTCATTTTGTTAATCTATTCTATCGATCTTCGATCATCGAGACTCGAGATACGTGATTTTCGATTGGAAAGAGAGAGAGAGAGAGAGAGAGAGAGAGAGAGAGAGAGAGAGATACTTTGGTATACTTTCGAAACTAGCACTACATTCCATTTCAGTCTATCGTGTAACTCGCCCAACACACTTTCCATGCGCCTAATTTACAACTATCAAGAGCGTAGCTCGTCCGTATAAAAGAGACGAGGAGAAAGGCTGCCGGCAAAAAGCCGAGGCTACCACGTAAAACGCGATTACGGTCAATGCAACATACTCTTTCTCTCGACAACCTAGACCTTCCGTTTCCGACCAACACACAGACACCTCTCCGTACGTTTACTTACTTAGAATATATATATATATATGAATTTTATATACGGTCGTTGTTTCTCTCAAAGTTTTTCGAGGAACGAGAAGTAGCGCGTTAAAGTTTGATCGGAAAGATAGGCGTGATAAAAAGAAAAGGGACTCGGTTTGCAACTAAAAGCTTCGCGACGTCGTGTGTCTTTTTTATCTTGCACTCTCCGTTCTCGCACGGTCTGGTCGCGCTATCGATCGATATATTCGAGAGGGAGGTAAATTTTCGCACGGCAACGAGATATATCCGGAAATAGAGAGAGGACGTTAATAGATACCGTCGGTGTTCCCTTCCTCTTCCTACCTTCGTATCTTTTATCGTTTATCGATAAATATTTATTGAATCCTTTTATTCGCATATATAATCCACGTTAAAAAAAATCCTTCCTTCTTTAGTATTGCGCATTTGCGCTCGAATTTCTACGAAGAAATAACATGCAAAAAAGATTCGATGGGTCAGAGGTCGAGCGTGGTGCTCTTATTCGCGAGACACGTTTATAAATTCTGCTTATCGTTAACAAACGGCCAACGACTCGTCAGCGGTCGCGTACTCTGGCAATGCAACGTTACACAGGATAAACGTGAAAATTGATAAATTATTACGATGGCGTCGCGAGAAACGAACGAACCATATGACATGGTTATCCCGAAATTCCTACCAATAATGCTCTTCCAAAACAATATCGAGAAGCGTAATTACAGCGGCTTCGTGTTTGTCCCTCGTCAAACTCGCGGTTTTCGCCCTCCAAAGTTCGGGGTACCTCCCGGTCGAACCTATGGAGAACGATAGCCGGGTTAACGCAAAACGGTTGGAAAATTATGCTCGAGCCGATAATTACAGGCGAGATAATTCGTCGGTTACGTCGCGATGATAGAAATCAAAACTCTATCATCGGGTATCTCTAAAGTGTCTCGTTAGTGTCCAAGTGCCGTTTAAAGATCACACTTAATAAAGATGTCTCTCGGTGTGCAACGCGAGAGGGAGAGGGAGAGGGAGAGGGAGAGAGAGAGAGAGAGAGAGTCGGCTACGAGAGAATGCAAGACCGAAACGAATGTTTGAAAGGCCGCGTTGGCGCTGCTATCAATAGTTTGGTCGTTGGCGAAGTACCTACTTTACTCTCCAGCCTTTTACACGCGTACATACGCACGCATAGAAACATACATGGGATTTAACGGAGGGAGGAGGCTCGCCGTTGTGAGAGAAGGAACGCGCATACGTTCGAGAGTGCACACTCTTTTGTCGGTCGGTCCCTAACTTGGCGAAGGAGACTGAAAAATATAAATCTATTAAAACTTTAATTCCTTTTTTAAAAGTTAAAAGCAAACGGATTAAATATCGATAATTATTAAAAGGTATCGTCGACGTAACACATAATGATCAAAATAAGTTTTCCAGTAGCCTAGAAAGTTTGGCTCCCGTTTGGCAAGCTGAAGTTTCTCAAGAAATTTATGCCCCGTTCAGGCTCGTGAAACAAAGTGCCATAAATTTTCCTTCTCGCCTTGCCGTTGAACGAGGGCGCAAAAAGTTTGTACGGGTGAAAACGTTAAGTCGAAAATTATCCTTTTCCTTCTCCTCCCTCTTCTTCTTCTTCTTCTTCTTCTCCTTCTTTTTCTTCTTCTTCGTCCTATTCCTCATCGTGGTCGTCCGAGCACGACCTAATAGCATTTTCGTGATATCGAGCGGCTTTTACCGGGGCTCACTTAGCGACGGATATGACGTAAAAGGAAAAGGTTGGCGACCTTTAAAACACTGTCCAAGTGCTCCAGAAACCTAAAATTTCGTTCAGCTTTTCTTGCTTACTGCTTTTCTCGTCTCGAGTCGTCTCCACCTCGCGTGTTTTCCGATCAATCGACCGAGCTTAGGCGTCCTCGAATAAACCGGAGGGACCATCGAAACCATGCGTCTATTTTTGGGAGGAAGTCGTGCGATTCGAGTTTCTCTCTCTCTCTCTCTCCCTCTCTCTCCCTCTCTCTCTCCCCTTTCTTTGGTCCGACTACTCTTCGCCGTTCGAACTTTGCGACGTATCGTCGTGTAACGTACAGAGTGGATGTTGGCATACCGATCGGTATATCGATAGGATATACCAGAGTTTGACGATACTTTATATCGTATCACCGTGTAAGAACGATTATTCTTTTTTTTCGTACGATCCCCGAAAACGATTGGAATAATGGCGTTGCCAGTGCATCAGGCAGCAAGCAGGGCGTTTTCTGGTGGTATCCTATTTTTGGAAGGAGTCAACGAGCGTGCCAACACGTCGATCGATCGTCGTAGGATCTTCCGACCGATCATTCTTTTCCTATACTCTGGTCGTCCTGACGGTGTGTCTCCTACCAACCTATCCCTTCGGATACATTCGGCACGTATATTATCGTCCTAGATCGTCGGAATTATCTCGATATAGAAAAATAAGTATCGTCAAAGTTTCCCCTTTCCCCTCTTGGCAACATGACGACCAGCGAAATAGAATTGTGTGTGTGTGTGTGTGTGTGTATTTTGTTAACTTGATTGGAAACACGTCGCTCGACAAAAGTGTAATAACAATGGAGATAGGAAACGAGTAGCAAACGATTCGATCGATTGGAACATTTGTCTCTTTTCATCTCTCGATATCGAATTAAAAGAAAGAAAGAAAGAACGAACGGAGAGAGAGAGAAGAAAAACGTGGTAGAGAACGAAAAGGATGAGTACCTCTCACGAATGAATCGAAAAATTTCATTAAAATCCTCGGACGTGTCCCACCCCTTGTATATCTCTTTCTCGCTTCCTCGTAGTCTCGCTACGTGCCCTCTTCCTCTATTTTCTATTTTCTTCTTCTTTTCCTTTCTTTTTTCGTTTGGCGTAAGCACGGCATCAAAGCTTTGTCGGCTCGTTGGCTGGAACAACGAGCAGATTCGGAATTAGCACGGGCCGATGGAGGAGAGAGAGAGAGAGAGAGAGCTCTCGTTGCGGTAGAAAGACCGAGCGAAGAGACAATCCTTCCTTGCCCTTTTCCAGGCGCCAACCAGTCTCTTCCTCCTCCAGGGCCTTTGCACTTTTCTCTCTCTCTCTCTCTCTCTCTCTCTCTCTCTCTCTCTCTCTCTCTCTCTAATTCTCCGTCATTACCACGTTAATCGCTCCCCTTATCGAGGGTGAACCTATCGATCTCGCGCAAGCCACGCGGGCTTGCGGCTTTAACCCTCGACGACGCACGATTTTATTTCTTCCTTCGAACGAGAGTCAGACATTGTGCGCGCCTCTACTTTTTCTTTTGTCTTTTAAAAATAAGAAAGAGGGAGAGGGAGAGAGAGAGAGAGAGAGAGAGAGAGAGAGAGAGAGAGAGAGAGAGAGAGAGAGAGGAATAGTATTTGAGTCGCCTCTTTCCGGCGACGATGTGAATCGTCACGTAGAACGGTCTCTCGAAGTTGGACGAGGACGACGATGACTGCGAGAATTGCCGCGCCATGCCGGACTGCGACGACCGACACCGTGTCACGAAGGAAGTCCCTTACGTACGCGACTCGAATGCTCGATGTTCGATGTGCTCGACGCACTCCGTACGACTCAACGACGAATAGATAAATACCGAGTAGATGAAACTACCTGAAGGTAAACTACTACGCTAAATATCGTTACGGTGTTTACCAACACCGATGACTCTCGGAATAATTATTGGCTACGTTCTCTCGAGTGTAAAATCGTAGGCGCGAAAACGCGTGAAAAATAATTAATTCGATATCGATGTTCCTTAACGCGAATATGTATATAACGATCGATAGCTTATTAAACTGACGATATCGTATATGCTAAAATTAACCGTCGGGAAATATGCATTTGTAATCGATCGATCGTCGAATCGATAGTACCGGAAGAGAGAATTCTTCGTCCTGTCTGTATAGACGTCCTGCGGACAGGCTGCAGACCGTTAAATCGCTCTCTGAATCCTTAATATTCTCCTCTGTTCTCTCTCTCTCTCTCTCTCTCTCTCTCTCATCTCGATGATCGTCATGGAATTCTCCAAGGACATGCTCCTCGAAAGAGACGATCGAACTCGATTGTTTTAGGCGCGATAGATAAATAGAAAAATAGGGTCTAATTTCGGGTCAATGACTCGAGAAGAACGAGGCGATACAAACGAATCTCACGACGACGTTTGGAGTGCGTTCTGCATCGAGTAGAAAATACAAGCGATCGGAGGGAGAGAGTTTTGTGTTTTTACTCGTAGAGACGTAGACGTTTCGTCCTCCGTGTTTGCGCGCGCGCGCACCCACCTCGTCTACGACGACGAGCTAGAGAGGAGGTCGAGTGACGAGAAAACGCGTTCAAGTAGGTCCTCGTTCCGACCTTTTTACCTTGGCGACACGCGTGCGCGAGCTCGATGAAAATCAGCTCGCGTAAAGGAGCGAGCTCGCGTCGATTTCCTTCAAACTCGTCTCCCTGACGTTTCAACGTCTAAAAAGAATATCGAATGTTCTCGTAAAAGAGACTTTTCCTCGAGTTTTCGTCAACCGTTTTTAGGTCGACGAGTCCTCTCTCTCTCTCTCTCTCTCTCTCTCTCTCTCTCTCTCTCTCTCTCACACACTTGGATCGTCCCCTGGGAGGGCAAGTTCCTCTCATTGGTTTTTAAGTACGACCAGGTCGACTCTTCTATTTCTTCTTCGTCTTCTTCTACGGTTGTCGTCTTAACGACGTCTATTCTTCGACCGCCGAGGAGAAATTACGCCACGGCACCGAAAACCCGTCGTGCTCCTCATGACTCAGAGACGTTTCGTGACTCATGACTCCCTTCTCCCTTCTCTCCCTTTTCTCGCCGAATATACACTCGACGATGATGACCGTTTGGTTAGAATCTGCCAGGTATCAGAAGATAGACGGACGGATGGAGAGAGAGAGAGAGAGAGAGAGAGAGAGAGAGAGAGAGAGAGAGAGAGAGAGAGAGAGAGGAACAACGTTCTCTTTCGAACACGAAAATATTATGAGGTGTTCAACGTCGATCGAGTGTGATAATGATTTATTATTCCAATTGACCCGTTATTTTCTTCCGAATGAACGTTAAACGTAACGTTATAATAGACATTTTTTTCGTTCGTGCGACTCCTCTGGTCGAACGATTTGCTCTTTTTGTCCGGTATTTTGTCCGCTTACTTACGTAGACTCGGGGAATGCTTACGGAACGAAGATAGCTTCCCGTTAAGTTCACGAATATTCAAGGGGAAATACAGCTGCGGTTCGTCGCGGCTTCTTTCCGAAAAGGAAAACGATCGTCCATACGGGTGCGAGCATATTATCGCGTATGCTTATCTCTCCGAGCTAGCTCTCGTATACAGTAAGTATCTTTGTATGTGCTGTGCGTCGTGTCGCCCGACTCACGGTGTACCGCTCGTCCTTCCTCGTAAAATTCAATTTCGGTTTAACATTCTTCTCTTTCTCTCTTTTCACGCGAACAACCTTCTTTAATCGATGAGTTTCTTTCGACGATGTGGAAGAAACCAAGAGACCGTAATAGGTAGTTGTTACTAAACGAGGCGTGAAACGATTTCTACTCTCTCGTTTATGCTTATACTCCGAACTCGGGTTAAAAGGAGAAACGATAAATCTCATTATACGCGTTTATATACGAAGAGTAGCGTGAAAAATCCTGAAACGAGAGAAAGAAAGAGAGAGAGAGAGAGAGAGAGAGAGAGGGAGAGGGAGAGGGAGAGGGCGATCGTGTATTAGGTACACAGTGGAACGCTCGAAAGCGTTCGCGAGCTTCGAAGAGATCTTTGACCTTAGTGGGTTTCGAATGACGTCACTTTATGAAGACTCGGGCCCATTCCCGTACTTGGATCCCTGGACCCATTCGCTTCGAGCCCTTCTTCTTTCTCGCTGGAATATTTCGACAATTTCTTATTCTTAACTTTTATCGTTGAAATTTGTGTTCCTTCAATTTTTTTAAGAAGAAAACTCGTCGGCTGGATTAATTTTCTGAATTGATCGGCGTTATACCTTGAGCGAGCTTTCGAGGTTGCAGAATTCTTCCGATAGTTGTTATCCCGGTATAATATATTACGACGGTATATGCAGGGCGATCACGAATCGTTTGAATACCGTTAGCAGCACCTCGATGCAGATACGCTTCTCTCTCTTCGGTTAATGCAGCTTAAATGTAAAAATAAAATAAAGAAGCGAACGCAACTCTCTAGTTATTTTCTCTTATCGTTGATAACTACAAGTTACCCAAACGATATCCGTACAACTCGTAGCATTGCCACGTTTACAGGGGGGAGGGGAAAGAAAGAAGATAAATATTTCCTTTTCGAACGGTATACCATTCGATATTGAACTCGGTATTCGATCTGGTATAACGGTAGTTGAACTCATAAATTTTTTTTTCTAAAAAATGCTCGAGTAATTCGACTGGTGTGTATCGCGCCTGGAGATAGATATCCGTTTATAAGTTCATAGTTATCGACCGATTATCACGATTCGATCGCCATCTATCGGCGAAAGGTTTAAACTGATCGAAAAAACGAACCCCTGGAAATGATCTTTTTTCTTTTTTCTTTTTTTTTTTTTTTTTTTTTTTTTTTACGGACGTTCCTATCAGATTCGACTATCCTCCGATGCATACACACGTGTTAACGCATCGAATTTTCAAGCATCGTCGTCCTTTCCTTTACCCCCTCGAGCTTCCTTCCTCAATAAATTTTCTTTCCCACGTATCGAGGATTCGACCCTTCTCTCGATGTTGCCATTGTAATCGTATTTAATCTGGCTGTCTCAATGAATAGCCGAAAGGAAGGCGACCGAAGGAAAGGGCAAAGAAAAGCGACTCGTAGTCGAGTACCAGTCAGCGTTTCGAGAGAACGACGCATTTGCATTTCTATCGCGGTGCATCCCGAAGTGCCGGCTTCGCCTTGGCGTTGAACACAGTTTCTATCTTTACTCTGAGAAAAAGATTTCTCCCTTTCTCTCGCTCGAAACGATCCCACCATGTGCAACGACGACACTGTTTCCCGTTTTACTTAATTCCCTAAATATCTTACGAATTTACATCCCCTACGATACCCTCGTTCTTGTCGTCGTCTTGATTTACGAGCAAAAATATAAAAAAGTCGGATGACGAGAGAAAGCAATAGAATGTACAAAAATTACACGGTGGGTATTATTAATAAACGAAGAGAGAGTCGATATTTTCGGTGCAATGTCTCTCTCTTTATCTCTCTCTCTCGCGCGCGCGAACTCTTAGAAAACGAGTCCGCGATTTAACGAAAGAAAGAATGAACGAATGAACGAATGAACGAACGAGCAGCCATTGGGGTTACTCTGTCGCGCATGAATCCGGAGATACCCAAGCTACGACGAAAATTAGGGGTTGCAAGGAAGGCCTCCCCTCGAGAGACTCGACGGACTGTTTCAGTGGGGGAGACCGAAACGTAATTTGCAACGCCTTCGATGATTCCTACCTCCTAGGCCTTTCTCCGAGTTTCTCAAAGCTCCTTTTACCGCCTTCCGTGAAATTGTATCATAACTTATGGCTGGAAGGGGCTCGAATCATAATCAAAGGCAGTATTAAATATTAAATCCAATTTCTTTTTTTTTTTTTTTTTTTGCTACCTTCCCAACTCAATCATATTCTAGGATTATTGTTAAGGAAAAAGTTGGGAACAAAGACGAGATACGAGACACACTCGTTTTTATTTCTACGCCCGGTAGTCCTTAGATATCTAATTCGATAATAACGAGAGAACGGTACCTAAGTACGCCCCTGACTCGCGATAATGTCCGATCGCCCCTAAAGCGCTACCGAATGGTTGTAGGGACAACGAGGAGGACGAGAATTGCGCGAGGGAAGGGCGTAGTCACGAAATCGGGCTTTACGTGTCCATTCGAAGACGATCTTGCCCGACGAATATATAGCCAGAGTTACCGAGCTTTTGCACCCCCCCCCCCCTCCTAAGACCTAACATCCGAAAGGTTTTATAGATTTATTCCTTTTTCATAAATAAGAATCTAATGTAAGAAAGAAAGCATCTTGATACTCTTTATCCCTTCGAGGTACATACTTCGTTCCTGTGTAAACGAAGAGAAGCCGATCTAAGCGAGGATGTTACTACGGAAACTTGCGATATTAATGTTTACGCGAGCTTCGCGTCGGCCTCTCCTCCCCTTCCCCTCTCTTTTTTCCTAAAAAACAGAAAAAAATAATAAATATCGGATGGCGCGTTTGCAAAAAAAGAATCTCTACCCTCTCTCTCTCTCTCTCTCTCTCTCTCTCTCTCTCTCTTTTTGTATGCCACTTTTTTATGGAAAACGAATGAAGCCCTTGGGAAAAACGATCGTTGCTCGAATGGTTCGTTAAAGTGTCGACGGCCGAGCTAGGAAAGAAAATTTTAATTTCTCTTTGTCCATCGTTACGACAAAACGTCGCCATTGTTCGTCACACGAAAGCACCATCGGGATACGGAGTTATATGCAAGAGAGAGAGAGAGAGAGGGAGAGAGAGAGAGAGAGCTACTGTGGGAGATATCGACCGACTCGTCCGGCTCGTATATCCGTTCTACGTGTTTCCATGTGTGCGCGCGCGTTTGCGAATGTGAGGGTTGATGCTGAAGGTGTTTGCGTCGACACATACGTACATACGTACATACGTACGTAACTCTATCCCAACAAGCATAGTTTCTATGGGGGTGGTGGAGCTGGCCATATCCAAATCGACCCTTCAACGTCCTTATTCCGTTCGATATTTCTACGTTTACGTATACACATAGATGTGTGCATCCGAGAAAAGTCCCTCCAGCTGTTTAATTAAAAACTTTCCTCGCGATGCAACGAAATACGTCCGGATCAAAGAGCATCTTCCTTCTTCCGCGTAGTCACGCGAGTTTCTCCTTTTTTCGCATTTGTCGTACTCGAAATAAATTCTTCTTTTATTCGATATTCATTCGCCTATCTTTCCGTTCGAGATCGTCGAATGGTCGTGACGTACTTGTGCGATAACGTGCGATCCATCCGAACCGTGATTAAAGTAACTTATCACCGAGTATATAGGATAATCCTAAGCTCGTAATAACGTTGAAAATTTGCACAGGAACGTATTCGCAAACCCTTAAGACAGAGTCGAACTCTCTTCCTCTTCCTCCTTCCTCGGCGAAGAGCGATAAACGAAAAACGTCCACAAGTTGTCGATAAGAAGAAACAAGTCGAAGGGAATTCCACGTTAGAATAATGCCACGTGAAATCGCACGTTCGACCGTGTTCTGGATCTCTTGCAGAAATATTCGTTGTCTCGTAACGTATACGCGTAAAAATAAAAAATGAGTTTAACAAAATTTTGTTACCGACGACTCGCGCGGTGACCATCATTACCGGCAAGTATGGAACGTTGCCGAGTTTCAGGCGCGAACAGTTCCCGATACACGATATAATTAATTCCTAACTTCTCTGTCCGGTGTATTCGAGAAAGAAGGATGGAAGGAAATAAAGGGGAGGAGGAGGAGGAGGAGGAGGAGGAAGAAGAGAAAAAAAGAAACAAGAAATAAGCCTTTAAAAATTACGGTCATGATAACAACGATAATGCATTATTATCGAGTCTCGCTATTTTTCACGGTCGACCGAAGTTGAGTGACAACCGGACATTAACATGCGCGACCTGCATCCTGCGATCGACCTCCATTGCGATTCCACGCGATAGAGAGGCGGCGATCGGTGGAATGACGATAATCGAATCTGATTCGTTTCTTTTTTTCCTATCGTAGGTACGCACGACGCACGAGGCACGAGGCACGACGCACGCACGCACGCACGCACACACGCACCCAGAGGATGGACAGGTGGAGGAGGATCATTTGAAAAGACGAAGAAACGATGAGACACTCGACGGGAATCCTGACGAGATTCGAATGTTCTAACGATTGAGACGGAAGAACGTCAGGAACGTGAAACAAAATGGGCAAGTGTTGTAGCAAACGACAGGAGCCTCAACCGATCGGTAAGTTCAAACGGAACGAAAAAGAGGCTCGGATTCTCGATTAAAGGACGAAACACACCTACCTTTTCACTCGTTTACAGGGTATACGAAAGCAGAAACGGGATTGAGCTCGAAACACAGCAATGGTGGTTCCTTGGACCGATACACGGCCGACCCGAACCAGAGAGGCGTTCAAGCCAGGGCGGATATTATCCGTCCGAGGCCGACACCTTGTAAGCTACAGATACAGCATCACCCACGTAAAACAAGCTCGCCTGTTGTTACGCCTGCATGTGTGTATTATTTTACGTTTTTATTTTGGTTTATCTTGGTCGTAGATCGGACTACTAGTGGTCCTCTCTTTTTTCTTTTTCTCCTTTCTCCTTTTTATTTTTATTTAACTTTGTCCCGCTAATGCGATCGTTGCTCTCCTCCTCCGATAAGGCGCTCCGACGTGTCCAACGTTGAAAAACTTTCTCGTCAAGTGCGATAATTTTTTTTTTTTTTTTTAATTAGCTCACTCCCAACGAGCGAACAAAATCGTGGTGGCTCTGTACAATTACACGGCTCGCGAGAGTACCGACGTGAGTTTCGTCAAGGGCGACAGAATGGAAGTTTTGGATGATTCCGAGCCGGACTGGTGGAAGGTTTTACACCTTACGACCCTACAGGAAGGTCTGATCCCGTGGAATTTCGTGGCGGTCGAACGTTCCGTTGAAAGCGAAGAGTGCGTGTTGGCCGCTTTATTGATCTTTCTTCGTTAGTAATCTCGAAAAAAGATGCGAGACGGAACGCATCGGGTCTAATACCGTATATCGTTTCGTTTGCAGTTGGTTCTTCGAGAACGTCTCGCGCAAGGAGGCAGGAAAGTTGTTGCTGGTCGATGAAAATCCACGTGGTACGTTTTTGGTCAGACCAAGCGAGCACAATCCGAGGGGTTACAGTCTGTCGGTAAAGGACTGGGAAGAGGGCAGGGGTCATCACGTGAAACACTACAAGATCAAACCGTTAGACAATGGGGGCTTCTTTATCGCCACGAATCAGACATTCCCAACCTTACCGGCTCTCGTTATGGCGTATAGCAGTGAGTATACCTCTTTGATAAAATTTATCGCCGTCACCCAAGGCGAGTCTCAGCACCTAATTCGGTTCTGTTTCTTTTTTTAATATATGTGTATATACACACCCACAGAAAACGCGTTGGGCCTCTGTCACGTTTTATCGAAGCCATGTCCGAAGCCCCAGCCGGACATGTGGGATCTGGGGCCAGAATTGCGTGACAAATGGGAGATCAACAGGAACGAGATACAGCTGATAAGGAAATTGGGACACGGCAACTTTGGCGAGGTTTATTACGGCAAATGGCGGAACAAAATCGAAGTGGCGGTGAAGACGCTTCGTCCGGGTACAATGTCGACGGAAGCATTCCTTCAAGAAGCCGCGATAATGAAACAATTCCGGCACCGACACTTGGTCGCCCTCTACGCGGTCTGCTCGAAGGAGGAACCGATTTACATCGTTCAAGAGTACATGTGTAACGGGAGCCTCTTGGACTTTTTGCGTACCGGCGACGGCAAGTACATGCAATTCGAGGACTTGATTTACATCGCTGCCCAGGTTGCCTCCGGCATGGAACACCTCGAGAGCAAACAATTGATACACAGAGATCTAGCGGCTAGGAACGTTCTAATAGGGGAGAAGAACAAGGCAAAGATTTGCGACTTTGGCCTCGCTAGAGTGATCGAGGACGACGAATATTGTCCTAAACAGGGAAGTAGGTTCCCGGTAAAGTGGACCGCTCCCGAAGCCATCGTTTACGGAAGGTTCAGCATCAAGAGCGACGTTTGGTCCTATGGTATTTTACTCATGGAGTTATTCACTTACGGACAAGTTCCTTATCCCGGTAAGTAGCGCCTCCAGGCGCAACTCTTTCTTTTCTTTTCTTTTCTTTTCATTTCCCTTCGTAACGCTTCTCGCATTTTGATGACGATAAATGTAACGTTTCCTTCAGGTATGCACGGCCGAGAAGTGATCGAGCAAGTCGACAAAGGTTACCGTATGCCCAAACCGTTGAACCATCCACTGCCGGACAGTATATATCGATTGATGTTACAGTGCTGGGACGCCAGCCCCGAGAAACGGCCCACCTTTGAGTTCCTTAATCATTATTTCGAGTCGTTTAACGTCACTAGTGAAATACCTTATCTCGAGCCACCGACGGACTGATACACAGCCCACATGCAGAGTCACATGGTGCCGCATGGTCATTTTCATCCAGCGCACATCAACTGTGCCATGGAATTTTATGGTATTTATTGCTAAAGAATAAGACGCAGAAAACGGCTATAACCAAGTGGGATCGTTATTGTTGATGATGACGTCAGAAAATTGAGAAACCGTTAATCGAAATCCGTTGCCGACGAAGGAAACCGATAAGAAAAAAAAAAAAAAAAAAAAAAAAAACATTAGTAAAGACAAATGTGCGAGGCTCGTTTCTTTATGGAATAGGGATGATTATGGCGATTTTATAAGCACGCGCGAATATTCTTTACGATAGAAATACTCTCTCTCGATGACGGAAAACCTTGTGTGCCATGAACTTTATCAATCTCATAGGTATTATTTATCAGGTTAACGCGAAAGGCAAGACTTTCCGACATTCTTCTGACCAATCGTGAATAACTACCGAAAAATCTTTCGACGTCTTACGTGGGAGGAAAATAAAGGGGAAAAAAAAAATATGAAGGAAACGACTATCTAAAAAGTACCAAATTGAATTAAGCTTTGTGACCAATTGTGAATAACTGCTGGATTTTTGAATCTCATGTGTTACCCCGACTGAAATGAAAGGAGTATATAAAATTTGTCTAGTGTGTGTGTGTGTGTGTGTGTGTGTGTGTGTGTGTGTGCGAGCGCGCGCGCGTGTGTGTATATATATATACACACACATATAGATATATATAATAAAATCCTGAATGAATCGGTCGTTAAACGTTTTCACAATTTTGAGAAATATTAAGTGAACGATGTTTGATCGAAATATTAATATTAATTAAGGTGTGTAGAGAAGTAGCGTTGATACGAATTGAAAGATAGATATAGATAGTATTTAAAAGTCATAGATGATATAATCATATTTTAGACCGTTAGATCATTGTCGATTACGAATGGACAAAGAGAGAAAGAGAGATAACGATACGTAATAATTTTTTTCATTGATCTCCGATCATAGTCAAGTTTTCCTATTGAAAAGAAATCTTTCGACGACACCCTCGAAAATTATCGTACGAATGGATTAATCATCGATCGGTTATATCGAATATCGTCAAAAATGCACAAATAAATGTTTGAAATGGAACTGGTGACAAAGAGATTTCGCGACTAGGGAATACGACTGTATAGTTACATGGTACGCGTCTTACTCGAGTTTCTTTCAAGAAAACGCATACTATTGTTTGTTACTATCAAGGGTATATGTATTTACACCAGTATTTGTACGATTATTTTTAGCTGTGATTTTTCCCTAAGTCGCGAAAAATATCATAAAAACGGGAGACCAAAGGTCTGCGGTTAATCTATTTTCTTTGCGTTTAACAAATTATTGATTATAACTACAATAGCTACGATATATCGATAAAACGATTTATGTACGTGCAAGATTTTTCCTTTAGATTGCACAATATCGTCGATTACGACGCGCGAGATATTAGAGATTAATGTTTTCGTAGTTAATACGAGAGGGAGAGAGCGAGTGAGCGTGCGTGCGTGCGTGTGTGTGTGTGTTGTGTGTGAGAGAGAGAGAGAGAAAGAATTAAAAAAAGTTACTAATATTGGTATAAGCCAGAGTATGCGCGCGCGCGTGTGTACCGTAAAAAAGAAACTTTATATTATCTCCTTGCGTACGCCTGCGTGCATGTGTGATGCGTAAAAGGCGATCTAATAAGAAATGGAACGCAAGATATAATAAGCCATCGATGTTATTCGTACAAAATGTCTGAATGCAAGAGGAAGATAAAGAGAGGAGAATTGTAAATTTTTTACTAAAGATACATACAAAATTAGAACGTAGATGAAAAAAGGTAGGATCGTTAAAAAAAATAATTAAACGCGATAGTTGTTCGAATTTCCTGAGAAAATCGATACGTCATTTAATCTACGTATTCGCACGTTTTCCTTTTTAGAGAGGGAGAGGGTGTCCGATATTTCGTCTATTTCGTCGTCGTCGTCGTCGTCGTCGTCCCATGCGAAATCGTATCGTTAGGATTAAGTCTATGGATATAAATCATTAGTTTATCGAAATTTCATTGTGAAGAGAGAGAGAGAGAGAGAGAGAGAGAGAGAGAGAGAGAGAGAGAGAGAGAGAGAGAGAGAGAGAGAGAGAATAATTGTGTTACGCGTGTCCTAACTAAATATTTTTCACAAGCATTTTATTGCGAATTAGTCGATTGGCGCGACATTAAATGAAAATTAAAGAAAAGGGGACAAAACAAAACAAAAAAAAAAAAAAGAAAAAAACACAAGAACGTGAGAAAGAAAAGAAAGATATAAGCGGTGATATGCGCGTTAAAAATGTCACGTTTTGTAGCTTTAGATAGCTATTACCACGTCCAGTACATTTTTCTATGAGCGTTTTATACTGATCAAAATGTTGTTGTTTTCTCGTGAGGTTTAAAAAAAGAAAGAAGGATGATCATTTGAAAGTTTTGCCGACGATCGAGTGTCGCCGTAGTAGTTTTTAGAATAGTCTTATGCAAGTTCGATTCCATATTATAATGGATTAAGAAGAGGAAGAGATACAGATTGCGAAAAAGAGAATGATTACATTGATACCGAGCGCATCGGTAATAGATCAGAGAGACTTTTTTCACCCCACAATCTATTTTAACTTTTCTTTTTTCTTCTAACTTTAGACTCTTGCAAAAGCATCACGTGATCGACGTACTAGTTTCTTCGTCGAAGAGGATAAATGATTTTTAAGAACAAACGATTCGCCAACGTTCCCACTGCCATTCTATAATTAAAAGAATCAAACGTTACGGCGGAAATTCATTCGTTCTATCGTTGTATCTGACGAAAAAAAAAAAAAAAAAAAAAAAAAAAGAAAAGAAAATATGAGCCCTTTGACCAACTCGGCGTATATCTCGATACACTATCTCTATTCGACAAATTCCTATCTATATGAATATTAACACGCGTATCTCGCCGTTGCCCCGTTCAAATAAAATCTTGATAAATCTGTGATATAGCGGCAGACCTCACGTTTTGATACAGAGTTTGTGAACATTGCACGGGATTACCGCGACATTACACGTACTAATGTTGTGTATATAGTAACAAGTTTAACGATTGGTTATTCGTCGCGAATTACATGCACTTTTGAACAATAACAACAGCAACAGCAACAGCAAGAGCAATAGCAACAAAATGGTCGTCACGTGGTGCACGAGCACAGAATAGAAGAAATATTTTTTCATTGCATTCGATGATCGTTCCGACAGAACCGGCGCCACCACGTAAATACACGATTCACCGCTATTCTCCGAGATAAAAGAATCTGTATATGTAAACGTCATCATTTTTTATGTACCAAAGCTTATTATCATTAAGTAATTTAATGATTACTTTATATTATTGGATTAATTACCTTAAGCCTATACAGATAAATATATTATGTACCATATTAAGCCGTGAAAATATTTTTTTTTTCCCGTTGGCTCCTTAGTAGTTACATTGGAGAATCTAGCGATCCCACGATCATTTCTGTCGATCGATAGGAAGGACGTTGCGGTAACGTAAAGGTAAAGAGTTCATCGAAGCCTTTCATCGCTATAGCGTTTCGATCCCAGGAGATTTATTCTAAGACCAATAATTTACCTCGAAATACAAAAAAATTCTTAAATAATGAGTTTATCTTTACAATCGAAACGAGACACAGGAAACATATAACGGAGAAAAAGACAGAGAGGTCAAATAGCGACATGTATATCTATCGTTTTAATAAGTGCAAACAACTTCCTAGTAAATAAAAGAGAAAGAGAGAGAGAGAGAGAGAAAAACAGAAATAACCCATGATTATTTTCTGCTTCTCTGCGTCGAATAAGCTTTATGAATCATTTTGCCTTTTATTAGATATAATTTAGGTACCAAATTAAATCTTGTCGGAGCAAACGCGCATTGTCGGTTAAATGTACATCATTTCTGCCATGTGAGACATCTTCTTTGGAATATGAACAAACTCCTCGAAGTAGCTGGCAAGTTCGTCTATAGTAACGTCACAGGAAGGCGGTGATATACGCGCTTGTACGGAGCAAGTGTTCGTGTTTGGGGATTGGCCGGATACAGAGATAGCTTCTTGTTGGCCACCTCCGCCTGGACCAGGACCTCTCTTTAAACTCGGCATCGTATTACTGCGAGCTCGTTGAAAACTTCCACCTTGATAATTGTCTTGGATGCTCGTATCGTCTTTAGCTTGTCTAGAGTCCTGACTAATATTTAACGCCTTAAAGTCTTTAGTGACGGAACCGTGACCAAATGTTTTACAATTTCTACCAGGAATACTGTATCTGCAGGTCTGCTCGAGCAGAGTACCCGCTAAGTTATCACTTAAACGATTAGAATCGGTAGAACCCAATTGCAAAACAGCCTCCTTGATGATAGAGTTCTTTTTCGTCTTGTCTTGAAGTCTTTCGTTCTTAGAAGGCTTAAAGTTCGTTGTACTTTTTACACCCCGGGTAATCGTCGTGGATGGCACTACTGATTTATTAGGCATCGATTTTCTTCTAAACAAGTAACTGCAATCGGGACTCGTGCTCTTGCCTGTCGTTCTGAAAGGATTGGTCGGTTTCAATTTTTCCGTCGAGGCGATGCTGAAACAAAAAGAACGTACAGGTGACGCTTGGTCGTTCAATTTTCAGGAGGTGCCTAATAATATTCCTAAGATGAGGAAGAGGCAGTGTCGATCAACATACTGCACGGATGTCAACTCGAAAAAACTGACGAACGAATGAAAAGAAATGAAAAAGATTTTGAACGAGTAAACACGGACGAGTTATTTCTTTCGATTCGGAGCCTTGAAATTGCTTTGTGTCGTCGTCAAGCGTCTGCTTTATCGCGTATTATGCAATCGAGCAAAGCAAAATACATCTTGCAAAATACATCGATCACGTTCGAACGGCAAATATGACTATGCGCGTTTCCTCTCTTCCTCTCTCCCTCTCTCTCCTCTTTTTCTCTCGCTCGGTAACGTCGGTATCTCGGGATATACTTTCCTATTTTTCTACGCATCGAGAATACGAACGGCTTCTTTCGTGGAACAAAGTTGACTGGTAATTGGTTAAATGAAAGACCTTGACCGAGAATAGGCCACAGAAAGAGTGAGTGAGAGACGTTCCGCGTAAGACGAAAGTTATCAACTACGCGTCGAAAAATTAGAAAGTACGATGTAATATGTAGGAAGAGAGAATACTCACTGGGGACAACTAGACGAGAGTCGATCGATTTCGAGCTTCTCCAAACTCGCCGGCAGAACTTCGTCAGCCATGGTCAAGATTTTGAACGCTCCTGGACTCAGAGAACGCGGAAACATGGCATCGTGCCGGAAAATAACCCTGGAGGAGCACCGTGTGCGTTGGCAAACGAACCTTGACAGTTCCTAGGAAAATTCCAGAACGCGTAGGTACGGCGCTACTGCGCGACTCCTCTAAGAGGTTAGAGTCGTCCAACACAAAGATTCGATGCAGCTACGTATGACTACGAGAGCACCACACCACCAAGATAATATTCCGTTCTGTTGGTACTTTCAAGTCGCCCTTTTCTTCTATCGTTCCTCTTTCTCCTCTAATCGATCCTATCGTTCATCTTAAACGATTCACCGACAAGGTTGCTCGCTTTCCCGCTCAGCTCGATCACCTTACGATACTTTGCGATCAATCAATCGTAGACAGCACGTAAATAAACACGATTTTGCGCGCAGCTGCCATTTTCTCGCTACTATTCCGGATAGGAAGTGACGAGCCAGATGGCGCTACGCGTACTCGCGACTAGGCGCGCTTTTCGAATCCTTCGAACGTACGTCGTTCCTCCGATGTCCTTCTTTCGGTCCAAACGACAAATAATTTAAACAAATAATTTAACGTGCAATATCTATGATAGCTTCGAACTAAACTATTCCTATTATTCAATATAAACTTTTCGATGTTTTATTTTTTTTTACTTCAACAAAACGTTAATACAATTATTCTACCTTTTATCGTTGATACGGCTATTCAACTCGAACGTTCGAAAGTTTCTTCATCTTCGTTCCTACGAACGTGTATTTGTTCGTAGGGCGACGAGAATATAACGAGGCTAACGAGTTTTACAATCGACGTTTATTGCTCGATATTTCTCTCGTTACCTTCCAGCATCCAATGACTCTGCGTACGGTTTTAAACGCGATGAAAATGATTTCGCGCGCATTACCCTGTCACGAGTTAATCCTTTGCCCCTTCCTCGTTCCTCTTGCTTTTTCGAGTTACACGTACTTACGTGGAAAATGGCAGAATTGAAGAGAGGGAGAGAGAGAAAGTAATAGTTAAATATAATATCAAAGAATTCGAAGAGGACACAGGGCGTATACGATTCGTGGCCGTGCAGGCGTTCGCTATCGGCTCGAAAATCTGATGATTCAGTCGTCGAGGCTAACGGGAGCTGACGCACTCAGGATGGAGCTTTATTTTAGCATACGAACGAAATATTTATGAATTCCGAGCGGCGAAAGGCACTCGGAGGAGTGTAGCCTTGTCTACGTAAATCCAAACGAAACTCGAGGGTAAGCCGAGTGGTATCAATTTTGGATATATTTCAATAAATTCCAGGAAATTTCTAACGCGATCGTTTCGTCCTACACTTATGGACTAACTGTCGTTGAAGTGATCGAGTACGTAGATAAATACACGTATACACGAGCATGGTTAATCGCGGTTAGTCGATCTAAATTTTCACAGCCGAACGGATCGATCGTAAAATCGTTCTTGAAATTCGCCAGCGAAAGAGCGAAAGAGCGAGCAAGCACGGCGTTTTCCTGTTTAAACGTTCGGAACCCAATTTTGGACACGGTCCAGAGACGTTCGCGGTGCGTCAGCTTTCGTTACCGTCCCATTACTGTGCCAGAGAAAGAGAAAGAGAAAGAGAGAAATAAAGAGTAGTAGTACGTATACGTTGCACCCACGACGTATCGGTGCAGCATGTTGCTCGCAAATTTTCTTACCATCTGGAAAAGGACTACGAGCCTAGACTCGGCTTTATACGTTATTTCGGAATCTTCTCTTTTGCTTCTCGTCGTTGAGAGTACATCGAAAATGTTGTTTTATTTTTTTTTTTCTTTTCTTTTTTTTATCGCGTCGCATTCGAATAGCTTCCCATCGGAGAAAAACGATTGCCTCTTAACCAGCTCCGTAGTTTTCTTCTTCCATGATTAAATTATACGATATACGATTCGCAGCACGATTCTCCTCTCTCATCGTTTAACGGAAAAGTCGTTCTTGGACGTCGCCGTAAAAATCCCAAAGTGCTCCTCGATGCAAGAATCCTGTTGGGGTCGTCAAACCTACATGCGCTTTTTCTTTTTTTTTTTTTTTTTTCTTTATACATTCTTACATCCAACGATATCGCTTTAATAATAATAATAATAATAATAATAATGAAGACAACGAGGGGAGGTAAGAAGGATCCTACTATCGGACTTTTGTAGATTGGAATGTATTATATTTAAAGCATCGAAAGAGAGAAACATTTCGGGTACTCTCATAAATCAGCGACAATAGGATCCCAAAAAGAGCGATTAAAATAATGGCCGGAGCTCGCGCACCGGTTTGACTCGGCTCGTGAGTTTCATGATCGATAGTCGCATTCTGAAGATGGTCCATGAAACATCTACGTGTGCTTCTCTCCGTGTCTGTGTGTATGCATGTGCGCGTGCTGAGAGAGCCAGAGAGAGAGAGAGAGAGAGAGAGAGAGAGAGAGGGAGGGAGAGAGAGAACGGTTTGCTCGGTGTTTCAAAGACTATTATACGATGGCAGGAGGGACTCGGTTGATTTATCACCCTGGAAAGTGTTATATAGGTGTGATCGAGGGTAGAGACTCGTGGACGGAGGAACAGTAGGATTTTTGCTAGCACCACGATACTCGTCTTTGATCTCTCTCTCTCTCTCTCTCTCTCTCTCTCTCTCTCTCGTAACTCGTGATGTCCCAATCAACTAGACGGAAATCGAGACGAGTCGTTAGGGTTCGTTTAAAGAGAACGACAAATTTCCGAGAAAAGAAACTAGGTCAGCGAGCGCGCGGGCGATCTCCGACCATCTTCCGTTTCGCGAAACGATGAAAAATAATTATTCCTATCTCGTGGACGTCGTAAATGTCATCGAAAATGATTTTACGATCCTTTCGGAGCGACTGAAAATACAAACAGGATGTTAAAAGCACGATGTTTTCTACTTTTCGATATGGCCCCGATCGTTAACTATTCCTGGCGACATTACATCCGACTTCGACAAATACGCGAAATCGAGAATTTTATTCGATCCTGCTATTCCTCTTCATGGTTTCCCATAATAATTTTACAAGCATTAAATCATCCCCGCAACCTTCTTTTCGGTCTTTTATTTTGCGAGTTTACGATCTTGGGTCAGCGTTACCAGATGCTAACCGATCAACGCGGCCAAGTCGATTTCGCGGCATTCGTGCGCGTCTATGCGAGAAACGCGAGTCCTCGTCTCTATAAAAAGCCTCCGTCCGAGCAAAAATCTCGGGTAATATGAAAGATTTCGATTTAATGGCAGGAGCCTCTCTCAGCCTCCGTGGAATTCATGTCGACTCGATCGCGAAATATCTTCCTATCTGTCGCGAGTTTATCGTTAAGGAAGGGAGAGGAGAGAGAGAGAGAGAAGATCAACACGCTTGGTCGAATTCCAAAGGTTTCGATGTTCGAGTTAATTAACGTCCTTTTAAGATTGACGTGACGTCGCTCGGATCGTATTATCTATTACCTTTACGAGATAGATATAAATCAAGCACGTCGTCGTCCAATCTCTCGCTAACGCGTTACCCCGCGCCTACGGGCGCCGTTACATTTCCTACCTATTTGTGCCTTCTTGTCGTTTGCGCATCTTGTCGTTTGCGTCTTTAAACGATTTTTACAAATAATTCTCAAGAATGACCTATACGCGGTCCCGGAATGTCCTTGCTAATTAAATGAAATTCTTATGAGGAGGCAAGGCAAGACATAAATCGGCGATATAAATTCGATGCGAAATAATTGAATATAAAGCGTGGGCGTAATATGAGACAAATTCCCCGAGAATTCAGAGAGAATCGGAGATGGAAAAGAGGAGAAAAAGGAGGAGAGTTGATGCACCACGGAGGCAGGTTTTAGGAATGAACGGTCCGTCCCTTTCGCGATCTTATAAATCACACGGTGGTAGGTACGTGTCTCTTCCGAGCGGAGGCCACACGCGCCACAAAATAACTCTGCCGTCTCTTCGTCCCTCCTTTTATTCTTCTTCGTCGCGATAGCCGTAGACAATTGCGGTTAGCGTCGACGACAATGTAAATTTTCGCTTTCTCGCTCGGCTAAATCTCGTAAATCATTCTCGAGCTAGTCGATGCGAGGAGGGATGGTACGAGCTTTCCGAGGTAAGATCTTTCGGACGCGATGCACGCGTGCTACCTGTCAAATAGATCATTTTTTTACGTAGGCCGGGGAGCAAGGGGGGGGGGAGAGACAGGTAGAAGAGAGCATTCTACCTACCAGAATTAGGATCTAAACCACCGTGTACGACGACAACGTTCATCGATCTGTCACCGACACTTCTTACGCTTCGTTTCCGCTCTAGTAGATTTCTCTTCTGATCTCGTTGACGTCCTCTCATTTTCCGTACCTGCGACAAAAATAATCGTCATCTTTAGCGTCGTTCGCAGCTAGCGCGCAAGACTGAAATTAGTTACCAGAAACTCTTCGAGCGAGCGAGTAGAAGACGTAGAACGATGATCCCGATGATCTTGAAGATCTTGATGATTTATGGCGTAGTTTTCACCATCTTCCTCTCGACCTCTCGTTTGCTTAACCAAAACCTCTTGCCACATTTACTCTATAAATATTTATAGCAAAGGATACTGGAAAGATAAAAACTCATTTGCCCATAATTATGTCATTTTTAATAATCGGGATTCTTCGCAACACCGACGGTATGCCCGATTACGATCGAATATTTTGACGGAAAGATCTTGCGCCGTAAATTTGTACGCCTACGCGAACGAGTATCCCACTGTTTGCTTTGCCAATCAAACGTCAAGACTCTAACCGAGAGATTACCGTCTCGTCACGCCCAACTCATCGCTAACGTAGCACACTCCGTTACGAAAGGACTGCTTAGAGTCGTGTCACGTGTAACGAGCCAGACCGTGAAATATCAATTATTGGATACGAGATACTTGTCATTTTTCGAGAGCCGAGAGAAGATAGGAAGGAAGAGACACGGGCCGCGTTAAGGTAATTAGACAATCGGCAAAGTTCGAGCTACCCGCTAGATTCGAGAATAGAAGGAAGGATCGATCTATTATAGATGTATATCGCTCGAACGAGCATCGTATTTTACCAAAGACACCTGTACGAACAACGAAATCACGCCAAAGGCAACCAAACCTTACTCGTTAATCGCGATCATTGCTAAGAGTTGGATCGAACGACGTCGCGAAGATTTTCTTTGAAGAAAGTAGAAAAGTCGATGATTAATCGGCCGGCGCGTACACGGAAGGATCTTAAAGGCTTGGTAACATAATATCTCCTATCTCTCGACTTAAATAACCGACGTGCGCGCGACATTACTTTCCATCTTCGCTCAGATAGATAGAGAGAGAGAGAGAGAGAGAGAGAGAGAGAGAGAGAGAGAGAGAGAGAGAGAAAGTAAGAGAGTGTTTTTAGAGGCAGATTGAGATACTCCGTTATAACTTTCGCGAGAAGAGTCTGCGAGGGAGGCAGCGAATCGCGAGTAAGCTCGTCGTTCGACGTCCGGACGAAAATATACCTCAAACTCGGCAATGGACTATTAATCCGTCCGACTAAGGAGAAGCAGCCTTTTCTCTCTCTCTCTCTCTCTCTCTCTCTCTCTCTCTCTCGCTTGTTCGCTCGTTCGGTCGGTCGTTCGGTCGTTCGGTCGGTCGGTCGGTCGGTCGGTCGGTCGGTCGGTCGGTCGATCGGTCGCTCTCGCCAGCTGTCTTTTGGAAATTCGAAATTCGCATAAAATGGTCCCTTCGAAAAAGAGGAGGCGAAAGAGAGCCGATCGAGCGAAGGAGAAATACGATATATCGGGCGAACTTACATGAGACGGATATTAATACGTCGTGCTCGGTGGCACGCGCGCTGCTGCACCTGGGGATGCGGATTTATGCCCGCGTCCCTCGTTATTAATACTTCAAACGCAACGGGATCGTTCCTCAAAGTTTTCGGACGAGATTTTATTTCTCTCGCAGGAAAGAAAGAGGAGAAAACGTGTCACTTACCAACTTTTCCAAGAGCATCCTCTCGTTCGTTCTAATTCGCGATTCGTTCCTTTAGAAAAGGAGAAGAAAATAAGACCGGAAGGAATCCATTTAATGCGGGAGGGTCGGCCTGTTCCCCTTTGCTGGCGAACTCTATTTAAGCGGCAGCAAAGCGGAAAAAGACACACCCTCTGCCAACACCGATCGACGATTTTCCTTTCTTCTTTGGAGATTTCCACGGGCTTTCCGTTTGTTTTCCGCGGACGAATTCATCCAGGCAGGCGCGCAAACTCGCGCAAACTCGCGCAAACTCGCGCAAACTCGCGCAAACTCGCGCAAACTCGCGCGCACGAAAATAGAGGGGAAGAAAAAGTAGGCGAGGGAGCGAGGGAGGGAAGACAAAGCGCGAGCGTTAATTTATTCGAATTCTGGTGACGGTCGAGCGCCCGTAACAATGGCGGATCGCATGCGCCAGCCGTAGACCTCTTTTCGATATCTAACGTCGAACGGTCTGGAAATGAAACCGTTCGAACGAATCGGTTAGCGATGTAATTACGATGCAGCTACAACATTTTCCTTCCAAGATATTTCGGTTCGGCTTCGTCGACGAATTTCGCCATTTTGTTCGTTTGAAAAACGAGAAGGCTCCAAGCACGCTCCTATACCATTACACAGGTACGTATTATGACTGCCGAGCTTTAGAGATACAACGATAAGTTTACTTAGTTGGACGAGCGGGCCGTGCTTGAATTGTTGCTTTTATGCTATTTCTCCTCTATTACGTGCACCTTGAGATACGCCGAAAAGAGAGAGAGAGAGAGAGCGAGAGAGAGAGAGAGAGAGAGAGAGAGAGAGAGAGAGAGAGAGAGAGCGAGAGAAAGATAGCTTCGGTGAAATCTTCCTTCGCTCCGTCTAAATTTAAAGTTCCAAACGGCTGCGAGATATACGCGCCAATTCGAAAAAAGATTCTCCCGAGGGAGATTTTTACAATATCGTTCGGTCATTTTCTTCGAGGCACCGCAACCGACCAAGGATTTATCGATTCTTAACCGTTTGTGTATTGTTACACCGGATTAGAACGATCCGCTCTTAAATATCTTTGCGCGCGCGTGCGCGGAGATAGGATTCATTGCGCATTCGAGCGTATTTTTATCATTTAATTTCAACCTTTATTTGCTTTTTCTTTTATCTAAATGGGAATAACGTCGTAGGAGCCTCGCGTTAATTCCGTCATCTTTTTTTTGTCATTTTATCGAAACATCGATTTTCTCTCGAAACTTTTAACTCGATTCATCGCTTAATTCATCGCTATTTTTATCGGCACTCGGTCATTGGATACGAGCCACGGATTAATCGTTAAATTCTCCGTTCGCGAGAGAGACGATAGCTTCCATCGTGTTTCCTTCGAGCAGGGTGCAAAGATTCTTTCCTCGTTTTCTCTCTCTCTCTCTCTCTCTCTCTCTCTCTCTCCCTCTCTGTAGTCGCGTCGCGTCGAGGAATACCTGTTGCTTTGGAAAATCGTAAACGCGTCCTTCCTCCGGACTATGGGACCTTCGGAGGATTTTTTCTGGAATCTAACATACGTTCGAAAAAAAGCGTTAGGCGGTTTTTATCGCGGTAACGGTAACTATAAACGATCGGGTAAAACTCGGTCGACGACGCTCCTACTCCGACCCCCCCCCCCCACCTCCCGCCGGTGATATCGCGAGAAGGAGAAGAAGAGAAAGAAACGACGATTTTCTTCCATCGTTCGGTTCTCAGCGTGGTATAAAACACGCTGGAAGAACGTTCTTGGTTGTCGTTAGCTGGAGCCGCGAGGCCAGTGACCCGCGGTGAAAGGAGAGCCTCTCGAAGGCCACGCCTGTTTCTCTTTCTCTTTCTTTTTCTCTTTCTCTTTCTCTTTCTCTTTCTCTTTCTCTTTCTCGTCTTCTTCGACGACGTCTAATGCCATGTTAAATTACGCGCATCTGTCGAGCGCGTTCAACGTCGTAACGCCCTCTACTTCTCGCTTTCCTCGCTCGATTTTCTCTGGCGTTGGTCGACTTATCGGTTTTCGACTTGGCATTCGAGGGTATCTAATCCCTTAGGCATCGCGATCATCGAGACGATAACGTTCCTCCGAAAAGATATTGCTACGGATAAATCGACTTATCTCCGCGCATCGGTTTCTTTACGCGCGCGTGCCTACGCGTAATGTATTCTCTCTTTCTCTCTCTCTCTCTCTCGCCTATGAATATGGCTAAGGTCCAGCGAGTGTTCGCTATATTAAGACCGCCTTATATAACGTTCGCTCATATCTATGCTGCCACGGTGATGTGTACGGACCTTTAACGAGTACGGGGTAAAATCGCCGATAACGTCCATCGTTGGTACTCTTAAAAGCTACCCCTTTCCTTTACTCCTCCTCTCCATCGTCCTCCCCGTATAATTCTCTCCGTTTTCTTCTCTACCTTCGAACGTTGCTCTCTACGACGCACGAAGCGCTCCTACATCGAAATAATCCTGTTCGAATCGTCGTTGAGAAACCGACGACGACGTCATTGAAAATTTCTACGACTACCATGTACCGTCCTAATTAATTAACGGCACCACGTCGACGACGAACTCGCAACGTAATCTCTCCATCGAGCGATCCTTTATACGTTCTCGTACTTACACGTACGTACCACTTGCTTCGGCCAATTAGATTTTCCTGGAAAGCAGGCTGTTCGTCGGTCCGTCGACGAACACGCGCCAACTTCCCGGAACATGGATTCCCGGCACTTCCGCTTGCCCGCAACCGCATCTCCAGACATTTTCCATTTTCCTACTTCTCGATAATTCTCTCCCTCGAGATTAATCGAGCGTCGTCGTTTCTTTTTACGAACGTAATAAGCGAAGACTACCGACCCCAGGCCTTCTATCATCGTTCGATTATTATCCTCGATAGATAAAAGGTGGGAACTTGACTACGTCGTCGGTCCGATCGTGTACGGTCTTATAGATGGATTTCTCCTTGGAAACGTCTGTGACGTACGAGTCTAATGGCCGAATAAAAAAAAAAGAAGGAAAGAAATAAAGGACCCCTAGGACGACGTCCTTTTCACCCTCGTCTCGTACTTTCGATCTATTATCTACGTCGGCCCGTCTCCCACCGGTGTGCGGCTGTCCGAACGATCAACGGTCGCGACCGTGGGCGTTAATTTGCACGGCAAATATATAATACGACATCCCGTGGAGCTATCGGTGCGCGCTTTGCTGGCTAACTCTACGAATTAAAGTCAGCTGGATCCATCTAATCGAATGTCCTTTATCTGGGTCATCGAACGCTAAAATAAGTCCGTCCATCGAAGACGCTTCGCGTATTTTTCCAGTATCGTTTCGATGGATCCTCGACGTTATTCTTTTCTAGAGGTATTACTTCCTGGCCGATCGATCGTCAGGAGAATGTATATCGGCCTATTTTTCTTTGCCTTCCACATGGGAAGAGATCAGATTCGAAAAGGCAACGGATAGTCGAGAGCATGCTGATGTTTCCCTAAAAGTAGGAACGATTGTTTGTACGATCGCCAATCTCGGCGAGTCCGGCTAGGCTAGCTAGGCTATCGTTTGTTTGACTTGGCGTGAAAATCCCCGACGTCGATCCGATAGGCACCGATCGAAAAGAAAATATGCAACGATCGAGATTCGCGATGATGAAAGGGCGGCCCGCCTCGCTTCCGCCCGGAAAAGAACCGGCCTTTCGGGAGAACGAGCAATTTCTACTATTACTACTACTACTACTACTACTACTACTACTACTACTACTACTTAAGAATACTCTGTCTCGCGAATATAATGACATACGATGTCGTAGAAAAAGCATAGACGAATATTGGGACGACTATGTCCCGCGGATGGAACGTTTGAGTTAAAAAAAATTTCTGCTCCGTCGGCGTGAAACCCACAAGAGATAGAAGGAAAGAGAGAGAGAGAGAGAAAAAAAGGAGGTCGTTTTCGACGTAGTACCGCACATGCGTATTCGATAAATAATTCGATATTCGTATCGAATGCGATCGTCGTAACGACAAAAAATGAACGAAAATTAAAAACTAAGAGGTTCGAAGAAAAAAAGGGAAAAACAAAGAAGAAGAAGAAGAAGAAGAAGAAGAGGAAGAAGAAAAGAAATCGGTGATCCTACCTGACGTTGCATCTTCGGAAAAAAAAAGAAATGATTTATCCCGTCGGGAGGTCACTCGGCCGTGGCTGAGACCATACGAGAATATTAAGTCCGTGAAAGTGAAAGCGAGGGTGGACGCCTTGATGCGAACTGACTGCCGCGACGGTTTCATTCAAGAAGGCGTCTGGGTTGCGTCGCGACGCTTCGCGCGCACGCGCCCCGCCTAGGCGACGTCGTCTAAACACGACCAAACTGACTTTTACTTTTTTTTTTCTTTTCTTTCCATTTCTCGAAACGCAACCCCCTCGCTATAACGACTCCGAAAAGAATAAAGCGGTAATAAAGGGAATTCGAATTAAAGCGATTATTGGGAGAAGAAATGGTAAAGAAAGTAAAAGAGTAAAGTTGTCCTTTTCTTCGACTTTGTCAATGGATAAAAGCGTCCTTTGAGATCTATGTTCGGAAGAATGAATATTTATTCGAGTCTTTGTAACGCGGCCGCCAAATTTGGCGTGTCTCCAGTCACGATCTTAATTCGACGAGGATAAATATCGTCGATATCATTAAAAGCCTGCCAAATCCTTTAACGATTCGAATTATTCTCGAATGAAACTTACGGAACACACGACGGTGTACCTTTCGATCGACGCTACTACCTACTTTTAAATTTCCACGAACGTGTCCATTCAATTTGCGTGCTTAACTCGCCTCTAATGGTTCTAAAAATAAATCAGAGGGTTACTAGTCGATGCTAAGCTCATGTTCAGCACGACGTGGAATGTTCATTCATTAGGAGGCTTAGCGTTCGCGTTTGATAGTTAAAATCTACGTTGAAGTTCCTTCGAACGGCGCAACGCTAGAAAAGAAATTCGCCGAAGAGCGAATCGGCGTTCGATCGAATCTTAAGGGCTCTACGTTCCCATAGACCGTACCTAAAAATAATTAACAGGAGTATCCCGAGTCCTTCGTTAAAAATGCAGCAAAGCGTTTGCCGTGGTCGATACTAAAAAAAGAAATCCCTCGGCGATGAAATGAAACGGTTCCTATTCATTCAATCCCGGAGCTAAAGTCACGTTTCCTAATCCTAAAAATAAATGACTGGGGTATCAACGGTGCTAGGTTTCTAGTTTCCGATAGAGTCCATGGAGTGTTTGCTCTTCCTACGAGATGCAATTTAGCATCTTTTCGTCGTTTCCAACGACGAGGAATGGAGAGAGAGAGAGAGAGAGAGAGAGAGAGAGAGAGAGGGAGAGAAGGAGAGAGGAAGGAGTGGGAGAGGGAGAGAGAGAGAGAGAGAGAGATTTTTTTCGAGCAACGCGCGCAGTCGTTTCTCTCGCGAGAGGAGGATTCAAAACAAGTCCCCTTAGAAGCTTCTCCGTCGTTCAAAAATAGAGCGATGGAATGACACGGAGAAGCGGATACCGTAATATTTTAGAGTGTCACCGGAATAAAACACGTCGGTAACCAGGCAATTATCCCGATGCATAGATTAGCATCCTGGGTAGGAAGGACCATTGGCCTTGGCTGGTCCTTTGTCGTTTGCGATCGACTCGATCGACTTACGTGGACGTTTGGTTTTCGTGAAAATTTAAGGCTTAAGGGAGGAGGGTAACGAAGCCGAGGAGACAGGACCGTTTGTAAATGCGGGTGGTGGCGTCGTTTAAATTTGGAACGTCGTCCGCTCGGAAATAGACGTCTCCTTTCCTTGCCTTACCTTGCGAACGTGATACCACTTATCCCTGGATCATGTTCCTTCGATTTTTACGATCTCCTCTCTTCGTTCCTTTACGGCTTCTCTCCAGCGCGACTACCTCTTTTACTTTTACGCTGCTCGATCGTCGATACAGTTCGTCGATTAAATCTCAGTCGTCGTATCTATTCGTGGCTTCGATAATCTTTCCTTTCTATTTCATATCTCGTATTAAATCGTAGAACGTAGATAATCTCTGACACGGTAATTTCAAGTTTCTGTTAAAACAAGTATATCCGTTCTAAAGCATCAAACGGTTCCAAGAAAATTTTGTAAAAGGAAAAAAGAAAAAATATATAGGAATTAGTGAAATCAACGTTATTCGTGAATAAAAGGCAACGTAAAATGTTTCAAACTACCTTGAAAAAGAAAGCTTATTGCGCGTTATATTTATTGGTTTCCACGAGTACACGCGTGTACGATCGTTGCCTTTCGTCAGGGGTCGACTTTGTTTCGTTGGATTGCCGTCGGGTGGCGCTCGAAACTGCGATCATCGATCGTTGACGTCGAGCACCAAAGATCATTATCACGATCTCTGGAATTTCAATGATCGACGCGTCCCTAGACTCTTCTATCCTTGGACGACTTTTGTCGAAGAACGAAAGCTGAAAAGGTTGTAAAAATGGTCGTTAGAAGAAAAATAAAATGCTTGCGGTATATGTGGCTCGTGTTATCATTTTTTTTTTTTTTTTTCAAAATCGTTTTCTTTATTTTGTAGAAAACTGCGTGATAAGTACACCAATAATCTTGCAATGTCGAAATGTTGCCGATTTATATCGATGGGCACACGAAGGGGACTGTCCGGAACAAGTTATACTTTCGATTGAATTCGCATCGATAGGTTTTATATTCGATCGACGTTCGATTGTTTTTTTACTTTTTTTTTTTTTTCTTCTAATTCGACGCCTCTCTCTCTCTCTCTCTCACTCTCTCTCAACCTCTCCCTCTCCTTCTTTTTTACTTTTTCTCTTCTGATCCGAACAGCCTCCGAGAGACCCGAATATACTTTTTTTTTTTTTCCTAGCAAGCCAGAGCAGTGAACAACGAACATCTTTTTTTTCTCTATGTGGTATTGGTACAATTCTACTGTATAAAAAACCGTTGAGTACGCGGCACGGCGCAGCGCGCCCGAAGATGATGCACCCGAGCTTACACGCGCATGTTGCGTACAGTGACTCACTCGAGCGTCATACCTCGAGCGCGCTCGCGAAGCGCGCGATTTTCGAATAACGTTGAGCTTCGTACCTTTCCCGGATGAGTCTCGTTTTATTTTACTTTAGTTTAGTTTAGTTAGTTTACTTTACTTTACTTTTTTTTTTTTTTATTCCTGTAGAAGCGACCTACTACTTTAAAATAACACTGTTTCTACAACATCGATCGATTACTTTGAAAAAAGGTTTTCCCAATTTCTTTCTTTCTCTCACTCACTCTCTCTCTCTCTCTCTCTCTCTCTCTCGCGCTCTCTCGCTCTCTCTCTCCTTCTTATCTTTTTCTACTTCGTATAATCGCGACGATGAAAAGTCATTACTTCGTTCGAACGACACACGACGCGGTCTTATTTTATTTCCCTATTCATTCATTCCCGTTTTCGCACTTTTCTACAATTCTTTCCTTCCTTCCTTTCTTGCTTTTCTTTCTTTCCTTTCTTTTTTTTTTTTTGTCAAAGACACTGCGCGTTCCCGAAACAACAACGAGACATTTACGAATTTTGATTAGGAAACATTTTAATTCCGTCAGTCAGCGGGTCTGTGCATTGATGATGTTAATGATGATGTGATTATTATTATTATTATTATTATTATTTATTATTATTATTTATTATTATTATTTATTATTATTTATTATTATTATTATTTATTATTATTATTATTATTATTATTGTTGTTGTTGTTATTATTCTTTGCTTAATTTTTTTTCTCTCGCTCTTTCCCTTTACGCGTGTTTTTTTAAAAATTTTTTTAACAAGAAAAATGTACGCTCTACGATGAGGAGTCTCGAAGAGTTTTGGACGTTATTTCTTCGCACCAAAATTTTTTCTATCTATCTCTCTTTCTGTCTCTTTGTCTCTTTCTCTCTCTCTCTCTCTCTCTCTCTCTCTCTCTCTCTCTCTCTGTCGAGTATATTCTCTCATCGCGAGGGACTAGACACACCAATCTTATTAACAGTACGATATAATTATAGCTTAGAAACGAAACAAAAAGAAAGATAGAAAAAACTTTTCTTTTTTCTCTACTTCTTCCGCTCTTTCTTTCGTTTTCTTTTTCTTGGCGCTAGCGAGCACGTCAAATTTGAAACTCCGTTGCCCGTCTCAAATGACTCGGAGTTGGCTCGTTAAAACTCGACGCTACGAATAAATTTTGTTTAGAACACACCTCGTGAAATCACATTATTATTCTTATTTAATTATAATTATTATCTCATCATTATTATTATTATAATTATTTTCCGCCTAAGATGACCTCCGCTATCGCCGCCGAGGAAAGAAAAGAAAAAGAAAATAATGATTGAAACAACGTTATTTTTTTCTCTTTTTTTTTTTTTTTTTAACACGTTCCTTTTCTCTCTCTCTCTCTCTCTCTCTCTCTGTCTCTCTCTTTCTCCCTCGACGGTCCGGGTGGTCTATTTCAATATTTTTAATGACAATAGCTAGAGTTTATCGACCGATTTACTTCGACGAGCGGACGTACGGCTCGGCGTGACTAGATTCATTGGAGAATTCTCGTTGACTCGACTACGACGATAAGGAACGACCGGATCTACTATTTTCGTCAAAATCACAAAATTTCTAAGCGTACGCGATGCGTATTTACGCTTACGACATCCCACGTACGTGGGCAACGCACGCGTTGTATCGCGATTATTTTGTCGAATCGCGTCCGTCCGAGCTTCCGTTGGAGATCAATTTATTGTTTCGACAAATAACGCTCGTCGATCGTCCCTACGCGCTCCACATGGCTATAAACCAACGAAAC
This sequence comes from Dolichovespula saxonica, assembly GCA_911387935.1. Lineage (NCBI taxonomy): Eukaryota > Metazoa > Arthropoda > Insecta > Hymenoptera > Vespidae > Dolichovespula > Dolichovespula saxonica. The sequence goes on along the minus strand of OU427005.1, from coordinate 6,017,683 downwards.
CTTGAAACTAAAGAACAAATAAACATAATAAAAAAAAAAAAAAAAAGAAAAAGAAAAACTAATAATCAGATGATATGTATTTTCCAATATACCAAGGAACGTCCTAAAACGTGAGACGTCTTGTTACACATATTAACAATATATAAAAACAAATACAAAAAAATAACAAATCGAAGGGTCAAAGAATGGTCGAAACAATGATCTCGTCGACGAATTCCCATTTTCTTTGGCTCTCGACAAAGATCTTTCCGAGATCGACAAAATTCGAGAGAAAAAAAAAAAAAAATAAACAAATAATAAAATGGCAGAAGCGTCGTCTTGAAAGTCATGCATTTCGATAAGTATCGAACCGAGATCCAACGCTCGAACCGAGCCGTTCGTCCGAGTGAAACAGCTAATTGGACTCTCTCCAATGGAAGATCGTGTCTCTTCGATTGGCGGGCGAGTTTGAAATACCTCCTCGTCGTTCGTCCTCTTCCTCCTTTTCTCCTTTTCTTTTTCTTTATCTTTATCTTTATCTTTTTCTTTTTCTTTCTTTTCTTTTCTCTCTCGTTTGCGTCGAAAGGCCACGATTTCATAATCTTTCGCCCGTACGGCGAATCTCGTTAACAAATCGTTAAATTATCGCGCGCTATAGAATCTTCTAATGATTAATGATAATTAAGAGATTTTTTCCTAGACGAATTTCTTTCGGATTTACTTTCCATTAATCGCCCGCGCATTAACTCGGTCTAGTAAGCGATCTAAGGTAACTTCCATTGTCATTTCACTTCTTACTTTTTTTTCTCTATTTTTTTTCTTTTTTTTTTTTTTTTCTTTAAATTCAATCTAAGTTAATAACATTTACAATTTAATTGAGACTTGCACAGAACCCATTGCATTTTCTTTTCGTTCTCTATCATTTTCTTCTATTCTCTTCTCTTCTCTTATCTCTTCGCTGAACGCGTATCATCTCACTCGATCGCAAGGCCACGTCGATGACCCAATCGTTAATAATACGGTTACGATTGATCCTCGCCATTTAAATATTGCATGCGCGTTGAACACATTTTGAGCGATGGAGAAACCATTCCTTTACTTTTTTTTATTTTCCCCTCTTCCACTCCAGACGAAAACTTTGCCAATGCGAACGTTATTGCGAACGTTCTTTCGCAACGTGCGTCGAGAGAAACGCGGGGTCGAATTTCGTTTGTAAAACTGCCCGGACATGTATATTTTCTCAAAAGGCATGATAGCGGATTTTTTAATAAACGCTTTGCTCTCTCTCACTCTCTCTCACTCTCGCTCCCTGAAACTCTTCCAACCCTTTTCCTTCCTCTCGTCCTCTCTCTCTCTCTCTCTCTCTCTCTCTCTCTCTCTCTCTCTCTCTTCCGCTTCTCCTCCGACTTTGTCGTCGTTATACGTTATTTTTTACGCGCCGAACGAATTCGATTATCGAATCGCGATGGATCGATTCACGGTCACGCGATTCGCGGTAGAACTCGCGAGATTCGAAGGAACGCGGGGTCGCGCGCAGCTTATTGGCCGAGAATCGTCGCTTAAAATCGGAACCGCGAGTCATATTGATTAATAAAGTTTTTTTTACGATACAACGAAATTATCAATGTGGAATACGAGTAGCATTCCGGGTTTCGCCGACATGGAACGGGCTTACGAACAATTTTAATCCAATGATCGTGTATTCCAAAATATATCTACAGGCCGTTATTCTTACGCGTAATTTTTTCAATTGCGATCGCTGCGAACAAAAAATATCGTCTTCCAAAATTGATATCGATACGATCGAACTATCAACTCGATAGTAAAGATATTTAATATGGTAATAGCATTCGTTATTTCATCGAGTCGAGAGAATTCGTCGGGCCAAATATTTATCGATCTTACGACGTTTCTCGAAGGATGAAACGCGAGTAGGCCTACGAAGACATTAGTTAGGACGCACTACAAAATTCAAACGATGATACATCGTGACGATCGTTGCAGTACGCGTTAAATACAATTTCCTATGGTAAAACATCGAGGAACGGGATGGAACATCCTCTACGAGCGATAAGTCGTATCGAAGTGGGTTTCGAGTATTTCCGAATCTCGGACGACGATATTTTGGCTCGCCAACGACCACGCGACACAGAAAAATACTCGAGTCTGATCGTTCGGCTCGTTAAATTTTTCCTACGTAGAATTAGATCGAGTTTCGTTGGAAACAACGTCAAAGCCCGCAACGTTTTGGAAGCTACGACGACCTTTGGCGGGAAGGGGGGTGGGAGGAGAGTTCGCGAATAAAAGATTCTTTTTTGAAAAGCGATTTTTTCTATCGCGCCCGGCGCGCTCCGGTTTCTTCGGCCGACTTATATATATATATATATATATATATATATTTTTTTTTTTTTTTCCTATCTCTTTCTACGAATCGATCTCGCGGCCAGCTCGTGACACGCGACGCACGCGATCCGCGCGAATCGTTGGGAGGGAAACGCGTCGGAAAATAGTTCGCATCCGTTTAAACTTTCTTTCCCCTTCGTCGGATTTCTTTTTCGTTTAAAAAATTACAATAATTGGTGACTTCTCATGAGATACTCGGGTGATTCGTTCCGTCCCGGGAAGCATATATCGGAGTTCGGTTAACGACGAGACGCGCGCGAGTCGATCTACCAAATTCTCTATCTATCCTTTATTTAATTTTTCTCCTCTTTTTCCTTCTTCCTCTTCCTCTTCCTCTTCCACTGTCTCTGCCTCTGCCTCTGCCTCTGCCTCCGCCAGTGCCTCTACTTCTTCGGCCGTCTTCTTCTTTCGCGCGTGCGGAAACAAATCGTCGAAGAAAAGATCGCGGGTAGGAACTTTGGAGTACAACGGAGACCTACGACGTATCGTTCTGTTTCTTTATCTTTCACTTCTATCGGATTTTTAAACTACGCGCCTAGTAATTAATCTCTAACCCGAATTCATTCGCGTCGGCCTATTATACGAAAATAGATCGACGAAGGTCGCCGTGTAAACAATTTCTTCTAGCTATTATAATCGATTAATTAATTAATTAATTAATTACTCGATCTCGCGCAACTCCTCTCGTCTTAGCCGAGACTCGAAAAGGCAACGACCGGGTACGGATCTCGTCCTATTTCGTCAAAAACTGAGGCCTTATCTACTCGAATAATAATAATAAAAGTAGCGTGTGTGTTTATATCAGACGTATGTACGCAGGGCCGTACGAAACGTGGAGAGGCCGCCGTAGAATTCGAAGATATTTCGAGGATGGGCGACCCAGCCGAGACGAGCCACGATGACCACGCGTCTATTTCTCTATTTCATCATAATTTAATCTCCGTCGATAGCTACGGTCGTAGCTTTTCGAAGCGTTTGGAAAAGAAGAGTCCCATCGATCGATCACTAAAACGTGAACGTCTCTGGGCTTTCTCTTCGCTTTCGATGAAAGTCAAAATATAAGCATATCCTTCGTAACGAGATAAATCTACGAGAATGAAAACGTACGCGTTTAGGATAGGGGGAAAGTAAAAGGGACGACGAATCAAAGAGGATCGCTAAAAAAACGTGGCCACCATCTTTGAAAAGAAAAAGACTCGCTTGTCCCGCGAAGAAGAAAAAAAAAAAGAGAAAAAAGGAAACCATCGCTTTCGTACGGCCCGGCACCGAGAGCGTGTCAGCTCATATCTTTAAATGGTATGCGTGTTCGTAACGTATATTGGATGTTTACTTTTAATCGGTATTGTAGCATATAATTTTTAGTCGTAATAATTATATTGTGATATTGAACTACCTAATCTAATATTTACAAAGTTTCTTTCCTTCTTATTTTCGCTCTTGGCACTACTTTTTCATCTCTCTCTCTCTCTCTCTCTCTCTCTCTCTCTCTCTTTTTCTCGTTTTTTAGCCCTTTTAGCTCTCAATTGGTCTTCCTTTCTCTAACACGCTCGCATTTATTCCTCTCTCTCTCTCTCTCTCTCTCTCTCTCTCTCTCTCTCTCATTCTCACTCATTCACTCTCGCCTGCCAGAATCTCTCGGTAAGAGTAGGCAGGACGCAAATATCGCCAATAAATAATTTACTAAGTCTTTTCTCGAAGAAAACTTTTGCGACACTGTTGCGAATCGTCCATTAGTCGATCGCATCGACGTTATAGTAGAGGCGAGCGATAGATTTTCTTCTCCCTTATTACGCGCTCCGGTATTACGTCCCTCTCCCTTTCCCCACCTCTCTCTCTCTCTCTCTCTCTCTCTCTTCTTCTTTTGGAACGAGATTACATGGAAATAAAATAGCAACATCCCGGCTTAAACGATCTCTTCGCCTCTCTCTCTGCAAGATTTAATCTCTCCCTCTTCTATGTATCATGCTTTGGAATAGTATGAGATCTGCAGAATAGTGTTTATATAGTAAAAAGAAAAAGAAACAAAGAAAGAGCAAAAGAGAGAGGGGGGGAAGAAAGAGAGAGAGAGAGAGAGAGAGAGAGCAAGAGAGAGAAGAGGGCTAGGGATACTCCTCTCTTGTTCTCTCTCTGTCTGTCTCTCTTTCCGTACTCTAGTCTCTCTTTCGGCGCCGTTCTCGCTTGGTCCTCGAACCAAAAGCAATGGAGAGAGAAGTCTTGCGTTGCCGTTGCTATTGGTCGTAGTTCAGTCTTCAAGTGGCGCACCGCGAAGAAAGAGTAGAAGGATCGTCGCGTCGTTAGCGCCGATGGTCGATGGCGCTGCTGAAAGGAGAGTAGTCTTCTTTTTCTTCATGTTGAAAGGAAGGAACGCTCGCCTCTTCCTCTGGCAGGAGGGTCCACCACCACCGCCACCACCACCACCACCACCACCACCGCCGCCGCCGCCGCCGCCGCCACTGGCCTCGGATCAGACGCGTTTCTGCCGATGGTGATGCTGCTCCTGTTGACTCTCGTCCGTTTCACAGGGCACCACCGTCAAAGTGGACAGATTGCTGAGGTTGCTACTGGACTCGGAATAGCTGGACAGGGTAGACTTTTTCGGTGGCGTCGGTGCTCCCACGGCCGCTGCGGCCGCCGCTGCCGCTGCTGCCGCCGCCGTCGCCGCCGCCGCTGCCGACGACGACGACGACGAGGACGAGGACGACGACGACGAGGACGAGGACGACGAGGACGAGGACGAGGACGACGACGACGACGACGACGTCGACGTCGACGTACTACCACTACTAGCAGAACTTGGAAACTTGCGAAACATTTTGAGCAGGGAGCTACCCGCGCTGTGACAGCGTACTATTTGTTCCGGTGGCTCCAACAGTGCCGACTGGCTACGATACGGAGGTGGACTCTCGCTATCGAAGATAGTCCGGTTTGGTGGTGGCCGTATGCACTTTTGGTAGATCTCGCTTTCCTAAAAATTTCACATTTTGTTTTCTTAAAACGTTCGCTCACTGAATAGGATTATTAATGATAAGGTAAACAAAGCGCGTGCGGTCATTTATCGTGCGAGATACGATCAAAACGAACGGTTAAATGGATCTTCTTAAAGTATTTTTATCAAAATCAATACTCTCCCTTCCCCTTTCGCTCAACGAGATATGATTATATATTATTCGTAGTAGAGAAGGTTAGGAGGGGGATGGCGCGCGTACCACTCGCGGAGCGGTTCATTCGAAACGGTATACACCACCACTGCGCGCATCGTGTATAAAAAGCGTTTTCAACTTCCGCGCCAATCGCACGTAAAACGTTTTCCGTGGCGTACCCCCCCCCCCAACCCCGCGCACTACACGTCCCCACGTATATGGATATATAGAGAAGCGGCGCACGTTCGCGCGTAACGACGAGTCGCGAGGACGCTTTAAAGTTAAACAACGTACTCTATAGCGTAGATCGCGTAGAATTCGAATCTTTCCGCGTTCTCGATCCTAGCTGTTATACCGTTTTCGATAACGATCGTCCGACCGGATAATATCGATCTCGTTGGGTCTCGCCGGGTCAACGCCGGGGGAGTACGTGAGTCCTCTCTTTCCTCGAAGTAAATATGGAAATAAATGGATACAGATGTTGCGTCTTTGCTCGCGTCACAAATCGCGCGTTATCGCGTGTTTTGACTACGAGATAGAGAGTAGGAGGCGCGGCGGCGACGGCTACGGCTACGGCTACGGCTACGGCGACGACGACGGCGGCAATGGAGGAGGAGGAGGAGGAGGAGGAGGAGGAGGAGGAGGAGGAGGAGGAGGAGGAGGAGGAAAAAGAACTCACCTGCAAAGGGTCACGAAGATGCAGATTGGTTTGCGCCCCGTAAGGGCGTTCCTCGCCATCCGGGAGCTCCAGCCGCGGAGGTAGATTGAGGGCGAGATCTTGCCTCACGCTACCTGTCCTGATCGCCCTGTCTCTCGCTGCGGCCACCATCGCTTCCTGCTGAAGGACATCACCCTGTCCACGTACGGCTGCCGCTGCTATTCGAACGCCTCGGGCCAACGCGTTTCCGTTCGTTGCCTCGCCACCCCCTCCGTCTCTACGTCCACCCCCACCTCCTCCTACTTCACCTCCTTCTCTTCCTCCTCTACGAACGTCCAATGCCGAACCCATCGATAGCATCTGTTTGAAAGACAGAAAAGTACATGGTTGCCGTTAGTTTCGTCGTAGTCGCGTTAAGGTCGCTAGCCAAGAAACATTGTTTAACGATTGGATCGGCTAAAGTATAACAGAGATTTTCCGTCCCGTTTTCTCTTGCTCGTGTTAAAGCGTCCCGAGTTCGGTCTAGCCGGCGAGCGAAGCCAATTTAAGGTCACTCTTCGAGAAAAAGAGAGAGAGAGAGAGAGAGAGATTGTCTTTGCTCGGGCCGTGTCGACGAAGCGTCATTTTTTTTTCTCCTCCTTTCGAGTGGGCCGATAAATTCCGAGGGAGCCGAGAGACGTTCGTCGTTCGACGAAGCCCAAATCGAAAAGTTTGCCCGATTCGGTCGATTTTCTGACTTTCGGAGTTTGCCCGCGCAACGTTAATTAAGCCCTATCGCTAGCACCGTCTTCGTATAATAATAACGCGGATGCACCCGCGCGTCACGGCTCAGAATCTCTTTGACGTAAGCCGGAAGTTTCTATGAATATGTTAAAGCTGCGCCAAGATATAAAGCTCGCGCGTAGACCTGGCCTTTGGCTTTCGTCGCTTCCTCCCTATGAAACTCGAAACGAACGATATCCAAATCTCCATCCCCGCTTTCTCGCCGGATCTTCCTCGTACCTTCCACTTACTTTCTTCTCGTTTCTTTCTTCGTTATTACTCGCAATTTCGATTGCAACGGATGCGCTCTCTCCCATTTTCATTGTGAAAAAGAAAAAGAAACAAAAAATGTCCGCGGTCGTAGGATCGTTTGTAAGGTTGCTCGCGGCGGACCGCGGTTCCTTAATTCCCATCTCCCGCATTAATCTCGATGAGATCGATCCCGGCTTTAACGATAATCGCTCGCATAATTGAGGGCGTTCGAGCGCCGAGGAGAAGGCCATGACGCGGTCGCGATTGACGCAAATGCGCTCGACCGAGCGGAACGAGCGCGTTCGACCATTTCGAATAATCGCGGCTCGAACGCGCGCCAAAATTTAAAAAGTCACGCCAATTTCCGTGAAAACTCTCGTCGCAACGTACAAGCGCTTTATTCCGGTCGTTCGGTTGGCTTTTATTGTCGTTGTCTTGGAGAGATTAAAGGGAGGGTAAAAAGTAAAATATCGGGTGGATACGAGCCATCGACTGGCCACGCCGGTACGTCTGAAACGTTCGTCGGTTTCGTCGTCCCGTCTCGAGGATCGTATTTTGGCACCGGCGAATCGCACCCAGAGACACGCGCATACGCATACGTCGGAGACGAACGCATTCACAGCTATTATATATGCAATTCGTACCGCGACGAAGACAATTGTCCGTGACCAGCCCGATGTATAAATTCCTTGGCCACGCCACTGTTTCTTCGATAATCTTTCTACGATCGCAATTACAATTTCATCGACATGCCACGTGGAAATAAGAAAATCTTCGAGCCGTAAGAAACGATCGGGAGACAGGAAATCGATTTGACGAAAGAAAGAAAATAATAACGGTGGAAGAGAAAAATATACAGATTAAAGACGTCGGAGTGGCGATAGCGTGGTAATAAAAGGAAAAGAAAAAAAAAAATCGTCGTTTTTCTCGGGGGCGGCGCTATCGACAAACGACAAACGGAGAATGTCTCTCCGTCTGTCCGCGCGTGTGTGTGTGCGCGCGCGCGCGTGTGTGTGCGAGAGACCGCGTTGCGAATTCCGAGGTTATCGTCTAGAGTCGTTCGCTCTCAATGACGTCTTATCGTACGAGTCGAAATTTGTCTCTTCACCTCGACGTACAAAACGAATGTATCCGAAGCGTAAGCGTGCGTGCTTGCGTGCGTGCTTGCGTGCGTGCGTGGGAAGTTGGAAAAAAGGAAGAAAAAAGAAAAAAAAAAAAACAAAATGAAGAAAGTAGAGAAACGCACGATTCGATGTAGCCAGAGAGCAGCGTGGCGCCCTAGATTCGTACGTTCCTATCACGACGATCGACCGCCCTCGTTTCTTCTCCCTATCGTACGTAGGAGCGTACGCCATTGGGAGCTTCTTAGATTTAACCCAAAGAAAGGTCTCGCGTTGGTTCTCCTCGTTCCTTGGTCCCTTTCTCTCCATTTTCTTTTCCGGCCGTTAAAATACGGCGAAGCGCGCGAAACTCGATTCGAAAGAAAAAAAACAGGGCTTTCGCCGAGTGGCTCGAGTTTAAAGCTTTAAAGGGGTTCTCCGCGTTTCCACGGAGGCCGTCGAAAGGGAAAGCTCGAGCGGGTGTAGTTGAAACGTTAGGAGGAGAGTAGCACCGGGAAGAGAAGGACGAGGTGTTTGAGGGGCGGTGAGACGCCTGCTGCTGTGCCTCGCACTGGTATTGATCGGACACTACGGCTCCAGAGAAGACTAGAGACGCGTATAATGTCCACGGGGTACGTTCTGAGAGCGAGAGCGAGAGCGAGAGAGGGTGAAGCTGGTCGATCGATCGACGAGAGGGACCATGCGAGAGAGAGAGAGAGAGAAAGATCAACTTCTCGAGGGTGCCGATGTTGATTCTCCGTGAACGTTTCTCTAAACACGTGGTATGTGTGTGCCTATGATTCCCTTTTCAGATCTTCCAATTAATCGAGTAATTTCCTTTCCGAACGATTAATTCGATTCGTTGAATCTGGACCAAAGTGGATGCTGCGTAAAAAAAAAAAAACGAAAAACTGCGCTTCTTTTCCGATACAACTGAAGTTGTATTGACGAAGAGGGAGGGAGGGAGAGAGAGAGAGAGAGAGAGAAAGTCGATAAGGATATAAATGTTTTTTCTCGGATTATCGCATCGACTCGCTCGTCTCGACAGTCGTGTAAAATCAAGATTTGCGCTGATGGATCGAGATCGATCGGATCGATAGTTGTCCTAGGTCCGTTGATATAACCGTCAATATATATACACATACAACACACACGCACGCACACACAAACGTGTTCTCGTTAGATATACATGTACAGAAGTCTAACATAGGCGAGCTACATAGGTTCGATCCAGCGTAGCACGTGTAATCGGACTGCCAATTATCGTTATCGCCCAAGGCCACGAGACGGATAGGTTCCATCGGACGGTAGACGATAACTACGACGACGTTGTCTTTACCGTCTACGAGTGGTTACGCGCGACGCGACGATACGATTAAAATATTTTTACAAATGTATAAACTTTCTTTTTTCCTCTATAAAAATGCGCTAATCCCCAAAGTGCACGATAAGCGGCATAACAAATTTACGTAGACGTTGACAAAGAAAAAAAAATTCGATAGCGATAACGCTGGCATCCGAACGCTGGCCCCGCTCTCTCTCTCTCTCTCTCTCTCTCTCTCGCTCTCCCTCTGATCTGAAAATAATGGTGACTAGTGGCGAGGACGAGTCCGATGATAACGACGGTCACGAAGATATTGTTTCGACCATGTCGGTGCTGCTATCTTTGACTCTTTCTCGTTTTCGAAGAAGGACGGTATATCTATCTATCCCTCGTCGTTCCGAGAGTTTTTCTTAACGACGAAATTCTATGGCTCGTAATGCCCGGAAGAGAGGATTTTCTCGGGTCCCTCGCCGATCGTCGATTGCGACGTAAAAGCTTCGAACGTGACGCAACCTGTGGCCATTTTCACGAGTACCCGCATGCAACGCTTATACGCGGATCATAGATACTGTACGCACACGTACACACTTACGTAACTTTCCAGCAGACGCTTCCCGTTTGACGGAGATAACGCTAACGAGGGCCAGATAATAGTGTCGGGAGTCTAGACGGTTAATTACAAGAAGACCTTTAAAATGGCGTGCGCGAGCGAGCGAGTGCGAGCGTACTTACGTGCTCCCGCTTTTTTAGTTTTCGCCGTCTACGTACGTACGCGCGCGTATTTAAAACGCGTTTCTTTCTCGACCGAAAGCGACGCGAGTTTTCCTTCGTCCGCGTTAGTTCCCAATCTCGCAAGGGACTTCTCTCGATCTTCGTATAGTTTTCTTCCGATGTCTCTCTTCCTCTCTGGACTTTGTCATTTTTTCGTCGAGGCACAGTTCCGTTCGGTCTCGATGTCGAATTCCGTAATATCTCGGATTAATCATTCGCGACGAGAGTCAGCCAGAGCCGAGCGCACGTGCAAATGTTTCTCGTTCGAGCGCAAAAGTCCAAATCGATTTCGAAAGAGAAGAAAAAAAGTACACACTTTTCTCTTCTCTTTCATCCTTTTCATCGATTTTACTCGCTAAACCGTCAAGGTAATTTCCTGCGAAGGCTCGCCTTTTGTAACCGTCCAATAAGTCAACGGGAATCGTGGAATTAGAGGCATTGTTGTGTCGGGAAGATCGACGTAAATGCATTCTCGTAAATTGTATCCGTACAATGGAAAGCGACGAGTGGCAATGGCGCGTAACGTGCCTTCCTCCTCCGCCTCCTCCTCCGCCTCCTCCTCCTCCTCCTCGTAGTAGTCGTCGTCGTCGTCGTCGTCGTCGTCGTCGTCGCCGTCGTCGTCGTCGCCGTCGTCGTCGTCGTCGCCGTCGTCGTAGTCATCGTACAGGTGCACCAGACTCGTACGAGACTCGTCGTAATTAAGCTACGATTTCCCGAAACTCTTTTTCTCGCTTAGCGTTCGACGAGACCCTGCGAGCGAATGAAATCGACCAAAAATGCTTAAGATAGTGCCGATAAACGCTTTATCCTTATCGCGCGAGTCGATAAAGACACGTCACGCGATTGATCGTTCAATGAATCGAAGCTTAAATCGTTCGCCTTTAACGAAAGGAACAAATAACGAAATTGAACGTAGAAATTTTTCAAAAACGATTTAACGCGATCGTAGAAAGAGGGACGAGCCACGAACTCGACCAACGTTCCTATGCTTCCACCTACTACTACATACCGTCGTACCCTCATTAACGCTTAATTAAATTAACGTATCCGTAAAGTACGAGGCCCCGCGTTTAAAAATAGATAGGAGAGCAGTTTGTTGCGAGCGCGAGCCGACCCATTTTTTTCCGGCTGACGAAAGAGAGGACGACGGCGACGGCGACGACGACGACGACGACGACGACGACGACGACGACGACGACGTCGTCAAAAGACTTTACGGTCTCTCGAAAGGAACGATCGATAAGAAATAAAACAGAGCACTAGAGGGGGAGAGAGAGAGAGAGAGAGAGAGACAGAGAGGAAAAAAGAGTGGAAAAGGTGATACTCGAATAATCATTGCGGCTGTTTCCGGTAGAGACGATGCGTGGAACGAGCAACGAAAGGGTTAACGAGCCTCGACGATAAGTCGACTGCGAGGGAAACTCGATACGTCACGGTGAATCGAACTCTATTCAACGAGCAGCAACCCGAGCCTCGTGATTTCCTATTGAAAAGGGAGCTTCGATGGATCGATCAGTTTAGATCATCGACGTGTTCGACACTTGCGCAAACGTTGGCCTACTGCCTCTTTCTCTTTCTCTTTCTCTCTCTCTCTCTCTCTCTCTCTCTCTCTCTCTCTCTCTCTCTCTCTCTCCCCCACGTTTCTCTTTCTTAAAGAATCGACTGACCTTAATTCGCCACTTTGACAAGGTATTTATTCTTTCGCTGACGTACGACGAAAGAAACACGTGTATACTTTTTTTCATATCGATTTCCCGATTTATGTGTACCCGTGTAAACGATTATGGATGAGGAAGGTACGTGCCGTCTATAATTTTCAGGCACGCTGTCTGATACGTATGTCGGAACTCTTATTAGAATTCATTTATATTTCATTTGGTCCGACAAGGGTCGTTCGATTCGATCAACGGATTGGGGGACAATCGGAAAATGATTTGCACGTGCGTATCAACGCGTCGACTTTGGGACGACGCCCGTTCTCATTCCCATCGCTCCTTCCCAAGGTTTCAAAGAAAAATTCTACCTAAAAAAGTAAAGGACCCTATCTCTCTCTCTCTCTCTCTTTCTCGTTCTATACTCGAGAAGCTCGGAGAGATTCGCACGAAAGCTGATGACATTTAAAAGTGCAACGCGAAGGTATCGACCGAGGAGAAGCGAGCGAAAAAGAGAGATAGATGAATGGAGAAGGGACGTAAGAAGAGAGAAAGAAAGAGAGAGACGGGCTGCCGACCCAGACGAGAAAACTGCAGTGAAAGCCCGGTTCGCATTCTGGGCCAGACGGAAGAAACACGAGGCAGACGGTGTAACGGCCTCTCTCTTTCTCCCTCCTCTTATATTTCCCCTCATACTTCCCTCTCTCTCTCTCTCTCTCTCTCTCTCTCTTTCTCTCTATCTATCTATCTATCTATCTCTAACTTATATTCGCTCGCTGCAAAATCGGCTCTCTTGTACACACACACTCTCACACACACACACGCGCGCGCGGGCGCGCGCTTGCAGAGGGGCACATAGAATTTTTCCTCTTTTTCCAGAACTCACGAGCGTATTACCGACGTCTAGCGATCCCATCGGGGATAAAGACACGGGAAGAAAGAAAAGTAGAAATTACAGGGACGTTGAAAATCCTTCTCTCTTTTTCTCTTTCTTTTATGACGACGACGACGTTTTTGCTCGGTATCGAGTATTATTCGAGAATAGCAAGTACAGCGACGAGCGGAACGTTTTGAGGATATCGACGTGTTTACGTTATAGACGTAAAGTCGATGGTAGAACGGAACGCTAAAAAAGAAAAAGAAGAGGGAAGAAGAGGGAAGAGACGCACGGAGATACTTATTTGTTTTCGTTAATAGAGAACTCGATGAGACGTCCGTACGTCGTTGTCGCAAAATTTTCTTGGCTACTCGTATTCAACCATAAGTATGTATTTTCGTAAACTGTAAACATACCGAGTATCGCGTTATGAATAATAAGCGATAGAACGCGCGTGCGTGAGTGTACGTACGTCACAAAAATCACGTCCCTCGACCAAGCGTGCCTGCCTAACGAGTTTAACGTTAATTTATTAAACGTCTAGAGGAGTTCATAGGCAACGACGTTTGATTTTTCGTTTTCGTTTTCGTTTTCTTTTCCTTCTACTCTTTTCTCCTCGACATTGTCCGTCGGTCGATCGAAGAGACCGTCTACGTCTGCCTCCCCCCTCATTCTCTCTCTCTCTCTTCCTCTACCGTGGTTTAAAGTGGATAGAAACGAAAGCTTCCCTCTCTAATGGAACGAACGCGGATCGAAGGGAAGAATCAAGTTTGACGTGCTTTTTTTTAAATTCGACGTTATAAAATTAATAGTCGCCTTTCTCGCGACGTTTCCATCGTTTCGTTATTTCTCATGGAAATGATTTTCCTATCGATCAACGCGGCAAATACGACGGTCTTTCTTCGGCTGTACGAAAGGAAAAGAGAAAGAAAGAAAGAAAAAAAAATACGTAGATATAGGTTTATCGGTGAAAAGCCACAAAACATACCACCAAGGCCATGTCGCGCGGTTTCGAGCCCTGTGCGTGTAATATGCGTGCGCCCAACTCGAAGAGCTTTCTCCTCAACTGTTTGACGGAGACGCCGAGCGTCTGCATGCAGCGACGCCTCAGCTTCATTTGAACGGAGCCGCCAGGTTGCCGAGGAAACTGGAAACTAGCTAGACACCGCACCACCACCGTCAGCTGTCAACGAGCTGCCACACCGTCGACGACTCTCTTCTCTATCGCGTTGCACTTTCAACTCCCCACCTCTTAAATCTTTATCTCCTCTGGCCCACGCTACCCTCTCCTTTTTTTTTCGCGATCGGAGATGCGAGAGAAAAAAGAAACGATGATATTACTTTTTTTCTCTCCCGCCCCTCCTCCACTCTCTCTCTCTCTCCCTCCCTCTCTTTCTCTCTCTCTCTCTCTCTCTCTCTCTCTCTCTCTCTCTGTCTCTTTCCCTCTCCCTGTGTGTGTCGCGAAGAAATAATCGAAACACAGGAATTTAGTCTCCGACACTAGCGTTCGAATATCTTCGGCTCCGTCCTTTCCCTCGCGCGCACTGATATCCGCAAGACACACGATATCTTTTTCTTCTTCTGCGTCGAAGAAAGAGAAGAAAAAGATGAGGACGAATTACGAAGAGAGGAGTTTGCGGAAGAATAGACGACGTCTTTCTTAGGCACACGACTCTATTGGCCGACTTCCACCGATGCGATTCGCGGAAACGTCACTCTTCTACTAGATCGGAGCTCTTCGCGAAAGTCGTTTTTCGTTTTTATCTTCGCAGCTGGATTCTTCTTCGTGGGGCGGCCGAAGGACGATGGAGAGATATCGAAAGGAACGTCGATATTTCTAACGGAAGGTACGTGGAACGACAGGGACGATGCTTAGGACTATGCCTGGGAGATACTTGGGAGATGCTTGGACGATGCTTGAACGATGCTTGGACGAAGGAAAGAAGTGATAAGAAAAAGAGCGAAAAGAGAACGGGTAGAAGAAGAAGAAGAAGTAGAAGAAGAAGAAGAATAAGAAGAAGAAGAGAGAGCGTATAAAGTCGTGTCGTTGTGCGTAAATGCGCGTTCGTTAGCGCACAACGAAACCCAACGCGTTCCAAGTCCGGCGGCAGACTGAACTCGTCCGGTGGCTGTCAGGCTGCAGCACCGTCGAGTTACCCCCACCTACTCGGCTTCCCCACTCGGCGGTGCGAGGCGCTCGCGTTTACCCCTACCAATGCGCGTTCGTCTCTCTTCGAGTTTTCTCTCTCTCTCTCTCTCTCTCTCTGTTTGTGTGTGTGTTGTTTGTGTACGTATCGACGAAGAGGACGACGCGACGCTCCCGCACCACCGTTTCTCTCTCTCTCCCTCTCTCTTTCCCTCATGTGGCTCGACGCGACCATCGTCAGCCGGTCGGTTCCTCTCCCTCTTCCACGCTCTTCTTCGCCTCACCTCCTCCGCCATCTCCTCCTCCTCCTCCTCCACCTCCTCCTCCTCCTCCTCCTCCTCATTCTCGTTCGTGTCTTGCACGGGCGACGGAAAAATCAGCCGCGAAGCGGTGGCAGGCGACCTACGAGAGACGAGACTTCGCGAACGACTCGCGCATATACATATACGCACGTGTATGTGTATATATATATATATATATATATATATATATATGTATGTATGAGAGTATGTACGATACAATGTACGTAGAGGAGGAGAGACTGGCAAAGAAAGATCGAGGGTGGTCTCGATTTTCAACGTCGAAGTTACTTCATCGTTTCGATGTGACGAAAGAAAGAAATAAAGAAAGAGGAAAATGTAAAACGTAAAGAAGGTTCTTTGGAATTTCGATAAGAGTCGTAAACATGTACATACTCTCTCTCTCTCTCTCTCTCTCTCTCTCTCTCTCTCTCTCTCTCTCTCCCTGTCTCCCTCTTTCTCATTTGATTTCATTGATTCGAGTATACTCTACCCTTCCAATCGAGGGGAAATTACCCTTGAAATTATAACAGGTTTGATGCTGCTACAACACTCGGATCGATAGCCAAACTCTACGATTTCAATCGTAAAATCGTTTAAATCAATGAAATCATTAAACGAGTAGCGAGAGAGAGAGAGAGAAGATCGGTGTTGCCCTCGATTGCGACAGTCTCGTACAAATACACGTATACTCGTCTAGGGGGTACTAACAGACGTTCGTTTCCCCCACCATCCGACTGTGACACCAAACGAGAGAGACGGAGATAGTCTGAAGTCTCACACAGACGCAACCCACAGGCGAGACGTGGAAGCGTAAGAGAAAGCGCGCGCGCGTGCTAGCGAGAGAGAGAGAGAGAGAGAGAGAGAGAGGTATGTAGGTAGTCTCGCGAAACTGCAGAAGAGACGCGCTTTAAGGAGCCTCAGAGGTTGACCTTACCTCGGCCAAGGTCGCGGTAAGCAGTGACGGCAAAACGACTACCTCTCGGTCTTTCTTTCTCTAATGTCGTTTTGACCGACTGTCGCTTTCTGTTTTGACGAGTCGAAAGCAGCGCGTGCCACTCGCCCTCCCCCCGTCCTCCCTCCCCTCTTTATGCCAGAGAGAAGACCACTCAGACCCCCACCACTATCCTCGCCACCTGCTCTTCTCCTCCTTGTTTTCATCCTTCTCTTACTTTTACTCCCACCTACTCCTTTTATACTACTCGCTTATATGCGTGCACGCGCAACTTTTGCTCGATCCTACTCTAGATCGATCTCTCTCTCTCTCTCTCTCTTTCTCTCCCACCCTCCCTCTTTCTCACGAAAGTAAAATTATGTTTCGGAGTTTGGCATTGCTTAAAAAGGTATAAACTTTCGATTTGATATGGTTGCGTAATAGCGATTGAGTTGGCAACATGGAAAAGCTCGAAAAAAAAAAAGAAAAAAAGAAAAAAAGAAAAAACACAAGAAAATGTAAAGGGAAAATAAAATCGCACAAAACAGAGAAGAAAAAAAGAAAAGGAAGAAGAATCTGCTTTTCTTCCGATTCGCGACTCTATCGCAAGGGACGAGGGAAGAAAAAGAGAAGGGGCGAGAGAGAGAGAGAGAGAGAGAGAGAGAGAGAGAGAGGTGGGGGAGAGGGAGAGGGAGAGGGACGATGCGAAGGCGCGTCAGTGTGTGCGCGCCGTCTAGACGACCGGTTGTCGGCGAGACGGTAGAAAGGAGGGGATGGAGGGCAAAAGAAGGAGCGAAGAGAGGGGTAACGGAGGTATAGCGGGGAGGTATGATAACCGGCTATCATATCTCAGGGCCGTCGCTACGACTACTACCTCTCCCTCCCTTATCCTCCCCCCCCCAACCCCCACCCTCGCCGTCGCTTCGTCGTTTTCTCTTCTTCTCTCCTCTTGGTTACATCTAGAGAGTAACGTTGCGAAGCAACGTTCTTCTTCTTCTTCTTCTTCTTCTTTTCTCGTCCGTTTTTCTTTTTTCTTCTTTCGTTTTTTCCTTCGTTTGAATCATCTCAATTCGTTGAAAATTATTAACGAATATCGATAGACAATCACCGTAATGGTCGATCGAAAAGAAAGAAAAATTGAATAAAAGATATATTTCGTATTCTGAAAAGAGGAGGTGGAGGAGGAGGAGGAGGAGGAGGACGACGAGATCGTTTAATCCAAAGTCGAGGAAAATACGTAGAAGAGCTCGATAGGATGAGCCGCGTCTTTCGAACGGCAGGGAATATTCTACGAAAGAAGGAGACGAGGAACGAGGGACGACTCTTTGATATTCCGAATCGAAAGGGAACGATAAATCTGGCGATCGTACACGCGCGAGTAAATTCGCAGACGTGGCGAAGGAGTCGAATTCGTTTTCGTTCGGTTTCTTCTTCTAAAACGCTTCTCCATACTCGATAAGAGAAAGAAAAGTAGCTAGAAAAATATTCTCCGAGGGACGAACCTTCCAAACGAGACTCGTCTTGCCAACGTTACACAGAGAGAGAGAGAGAGAGAGAGAGAGAGAGAGAGAGAGAGAGAGAGAGAGAGAGAGAGAGAGAGAGAGAGAGAAAGGTAACTCGCAGTCGTATTAAATTTTGATGAAATCGATAGTCTGGCCTGTGAAAAAGAGAGAGAGAGAGAGAGTGGTCGAGAATGCCTGACCTACGCGCCCGATCCCAGCACGCGTCGTGTTCAGGCTCGTTCTCTCCCTCTCTCTTTTTCTCCCCTAACAACGTTCCAAATAATCTGCCGCGCGAAATGGACGTGCCTCGATATTGGTCTCCCGGGTGTGCTTCGATTCTACCGGACACCCGAAGCGAGTGTCAAAAAAAAAAAAAAAGATATATATAAAAAAAAAAAGGATATAAAAAATAAAGAAGAGAGAAAAAGCGGAGAGGACGAAGAAAGTGGGAGAAAAAAAATGTATACGCGTATGTATGCGTGTGTGTGTGTGTGTGTGTGTGTGAGTGTGTGCGCGTGTGTATGTATAAAACGGTGTGCGCGGAAAACGATCGCCGACAACCCTTTGTAGCTCATCGAAAAACGAGTACAGCGACGAACACGAGCGTGGGAGAGCAAGGATGGAAGGGTGGTGGCGGCGGCGGTGGTAGTGTCGCGACACCGTCGCGACGCTTCGCAACCCCTGCGTGGAGATGCTGTGTTTCGATTCTTCCTTCGGTTGCTTCTTTTTCTTGCGACAGAAATGTATATTTTAATCGTCCGATAAAAATGTTCTTCAACGCGTAAATCCACCACACCTCCTTTCTCCTCTTATTTCTTACGTTTCCAAAGCTTTCTTCAGGAAAACACCGTACGAAGCGTAACAGCGCGTGAAAACGGCCCGTGCCGTAACTTTTCGGCTATTTACGTACGCGCGTCCTCCCACTATCTATATATCTAAAACATTTCTCTCTCTCTCTCTCTCTCTCTCTCTCTCTCTCTCTCTCTCTCTCAATCTCACTCGTGTCGTGTCGGAAGATGCTTCGCGCGCACGGGATAGCTCGCATTCTTTTCGCTTGAGTAAGAAAACGTACGAATCTGCCAGTGATCGTCCCTTTCTTTTTATCTTCGTTCGAGACGCTCTCTATTTTTTTATCTCCTTTTTCGACCGACGATTGGACCAAGAAACTCCTTGAAACACGATGATAATTTTGTTTTTGTTTTTCTTTTTCTTTTTTTTTTTTTTTTTTCTTTATTTCCAATAATCCCTCGCGATGACTTTTTCTTTTCCTTTTACGTGCAATTCTTTTTCTCTCTTTATTTCTTCGTCTCCCCTATTCTTTCTCCGACGCGTCGCGTTTCAGGGAAGCGCTGATTATGAGAGGGGAACGGTAATTAAAGAATATTTTCGCGCGCTCGTAATTAGCCGGACCGTGATATTAAAGAAGAATAAAATGAGAGGGTAATTTTCGAGATAGCGCGACGCACCCCGAGCGGAAAGGAAGTGC